>JAGSMT010001091.1:0-41781 GCA_029286875.1 Lamproptera curius | reverse complement strand
CACGGCCGGTCACCCGGCCCCAGGTTCCTCAGCTTCCCTGGGGCTGACCCAAGGCAGGTATGAGCCCCCACCCCACGACAAAGGGAACCGTTCGGGGAACCCCAACCTAACCCAACCTAACCCAACCTAACCCAACCCAACCTAACCAACCTAACCTTAACCTAACCTAACCTAACCTAACTTTTTTTGCCGTTGAAAAACCAGTTATGGATTCCCGCCGCCAGTAGGGGAGAGGAAGGGCCCCGACCAAGATGGAGGGCCGGTATCCCACCAAAAACCAACGATTGTTCCTTTTCTCCGTCGTTTTTGCCGGGGCCGGATTGTCATCGGCGACCCTGGCGGACGTGGCCCCTCCGGTTTTCCCCGGGTTTGGGAACCCGGGAACGTCGAGGCGGTGCCGGAAAAACAGCACGGCGCCCCTTTGAGCCCTTCTGGGGCGGGCACCCTTCTGGCCGCCCAGGGGCCGTGCGGGGAAGGTGCGCGCGGCCACCTTCGGCGCCCGGTTTCTGCGGATAGCCAGGCGCTCACGGCCCTGTCCCCGCGGCCTCCCGCCATCACGTCCCGCAAAAAGGGACGGGCCCCACGACCTTTGCAGCATCCCTACCAAGCAGGAAGCAAAGGTCGGCCCCACGACACTCGGCAGCCTCGGCGTTGCGACCCAGGTGGGCACCTTTCCAGCGGTTGGGGTTCTTCGGCCAATACGCCACAGGGGGCTCTCCCTTGTGGCTCCACGGGCCAGGGCGGCCGGTCCTCCGAACAGCCGTGTCCGAGAAATGCCCCGGGAATGTTAGGGAGCCGGTCCCTTCTAGCCACCACGGAACGGGGGGGTTTATAGTTTGGGCCCGGGTTTGGGTTCCAGCCGAGCCCCACTGTATGGGCGGGGCGCACCATCTCTGCGCCCCCTTTTCTTCTTGGCCAAGCCCGAGACCCGCCCCCTTTCGCCAGAAAAAGAGGAGAGGATTTCCGGTCAGGCCCAGGGCGGGGCGCCATCGACGCCGCCTCCAGAGATGGTCCGATAGCCCTGAGGCCCGGATCGCAACACCCTCTGGGTCCTCCTACCGCGTACCCCTTTGAGGGGTCCCCAAAGGGTCCCCTCAGGACCATGGACCAACGACCCCGGCGTACAGGCGGGAAGGAGCTGCTGGGTCCTCCGGTTGGGGAGAGTCTGCCGAGAGCCGCTGCTCGCCATTTAGGCGCGAGGCGCCCAAATGGGGAATTTCCATCCGGGGTCAGGGACCAGGCCGAGATAATTTATCGTTTGACCGACGCGGAGCCAAACAATTATGGGCGGTCCGGGAAACCGAGGCCCTGCAAACCCTTTTTCCCGCCACCCTTGAGCCGACGCCCAATCACTTGAGCGACCCCGGCAGAAAACCCAACCTAACCCAACCCAACCCAACCTAACCTAAACCAACCTAACCCAACCTAACCTAACCTAACCAACCAATCCTAACCTAACCCAATAACCAATTTAACCTAACCTTTAACCTAACCTAACCTAACCCAACTTAACCTAATTTAACCAATCCTAACCATTAGGTACCGCATAACCCCAGATTGATTTTAAAAAAATAAGCAGAAACTGATACGAAAAATATAATTAAATAAATATATATATATATATTTATATTGACGCCTTAAAATGCCATCAATATTTTATTTAAATTCATAATTAGAATATTTATTCTGAGGAATGTTTTAATAAAATGTAAGGGGGACTCTCCCGGCTGACTTCTACGCTTCCGGAACTGGGCCGACCCTATCCGTGCCATTTGGAACCATCGAAGGCGCGTGCCTCCGTTGTGGGAATAAAGTTCTCGGCGATAGTCAGGCAACCAACTGCGGCGCTAGACTTCGGTGAGCGAATGGGCGACGAAGCCTATCTATCACCATTTGTAGGCCGCCCCCACGATCACTGTCCAGCGCCGCTAACAATCCTCCTTGCCGCGGCGATCGCCCCATATATTCCCACTTTGTAGAGCCATCCTTTGCCACAGAGGCGAGCAATTGGCCTCCAGGGTCAACTGGCGCTGTCGTCCTGACAACGGGTGACATGTCGTGCCACGATGTACCTCTACGCATCGTGCAATTTCTGATTCCACCAGTACCCGGCGTTTAGAGGTATCGTTTGGCCCGGACACGACGCGTCACACACCTGTGCCACGTCCCGGAGCCATTGTGCCCTCCACATCGACAATGTTGGGCGCAGAAACCCATCGACTGCACTATTGCCGCCTTCAGTAGTTTTGTCCAGCTTTCCGAGGTTACCTGGGCCGTCGTCCTCAACTGGCCAGGCCGCCGGTATAGTTCAGAGGCGTGAGACCCGAATCGGCGTAACGACATCCGACAGGTCTCGACGCCGTCACCACCTTCCAGCCTCAGAGCCGCGACAGGGCGGGGCTAGCGAACACAAGCATCAACGATCGACCTGCCTCTGCCTGTACACACGTGTTTACCGAACCCTGTTTAGACCGAGCAGCCTGACCTCCAGGAGCCACTTAGTGTCCTTTCCTGTGCGTTCGCCGCAGGTGAACCCTGCCGGTGACGGCGTTGAGATCCCCGCGACCAGCACACAGGGAAGGGGTCCAAGAACGGATCAGGACCGTCGGCTCAGGGAAGCCCGAAGTCGGCTAGAGATCCGTTGGGAGAAAGTGCTGAAACGACAAATACCTTCAACAGAGCGCCGACGAAGCCTGACCTTTTTTTCACGTCCTCGGTTGAGGGGACCCTGCAGCAGTCCCGCAGACCACCGCCGCAGTAAGCCGGACAGGTCCCGGCCCAGCGCTGCTGGAATGTACGGTTCCGATACTACGGCCACCTGAATCGACCACTGCGCCATGCCTGAACAAGAGGCACCTTGAGCTCTGGCGCAGTGGTTCAGATTTGTCTGCAGGATGCCCAGCGCGTGGCTACCCTATTCGACGGCTATTTATCCTCAGCCGAAGCGCTACGGTACCTGGCTTCCAAGGCCAGGCTCCTTATTCATCCGCCTCCTGTCGGTTGGTGTCGTGCAGGCCGCACCTGGAATCAGTATGGGTCAGTTGATATTTTGCCGCGCAACAAGATACGTGGCGCGCCTGGCAACTTTCGCTTTGGTGCGGTTCAGGCCAATACAGCGGTAGCAGGTACCGCTGCGGTCGACGCCCGGCGGCACTGCCCGCCATGCCCGATTTCGAGGCAGCTTAGCAAAATGGACGCGCCGCGCAGTTTCACGGTACCGAACACCACCTGACTGTGGAGGCGCCCACCTGATCAATTATTTTTGGTGGCCGCCACAGGGCAAAGTGCGACCACTGTTCCGTCAGAGACCCGTCCGGTTCTGGGCGGATATTCTGACTTTACGAGGTGACTTTTTGTGCCACCGCCTCAGCCACTCATGTCTTATCTACAGAATCATCTAGGCCCGAGATGCGAAGACTATGCACTTTTCGGGCCTGGGATATCAGAAGTTACGATCTGGGACCAACCACTGACGGTTTTTCTGCCAATTGCTGGCCTTTGCCGCTGGCGGCCTCGAACTAGAGGGATTCAAAAGTCTCTCTGTTGCTGCATGATTTGAACCGGAGGCTAATAATTCCAAATACAACCTGTAGCGGTATTACTTTTCTTTCGTTTTCTGGAGGATGCCAGAACAAGTGACCTTTTTCCAGCGGCAGCCCGGCTGCAGCTTGAGAACCACAGCCGACGAGTGTAGGGCCTTACCTGGCATCCTCTTGTTACAGTGTCTTTTGGGACCAGCGCCAGGCTTGGTAGTTTTACGGCGTGACACCAGATCCACCCATCCGTGGAATGCTCTAAGTGCCGCTGAATTTACCCCACTTGCCCAGCGCCGGTCGCATCCTGCCTGGCTGGTCCAGTCTCTCTCTTTTTGCCTTTGTGGGAAGGCTTAGGCAACTTTCGGCTTGAGTTACCACAGCACTCCCTTCGCTGCACGGTGGGGCAGCAGGGGGAGCAGGAGGGCAGAGGCAGGTGCAGCAGGAGGTTCACCACTGCCGCAACGTAGCCGCCCGCTTTATCGGCGGCCAGTGGAGGACGGAGCCGCTTCCGGCAGTAGGCGGTCCGGTAATGTCGTCGCGGTGAGCCTAAGATAGGTTTCACTCATGTCCACGATGAAAGCTGCGGTATTTGCTCAACATCGGTTGGCAGTCCTCGCGGGATATCCTTCACTGCGGCCCTTAGTTGCCGGTTCTGTTTCAAGAGGCCGCAGACGACGCACCTTCCTTCGAGGTTTCTACCGCCTAACGTTTTGCCGGCCGAGTACTTCCGCATCTCGGCCGACTGGGTGGAGTGGCTTATCAAGATCCACCAACTGTTTTACGGCGGAGGAGTATTTTAAGGGCACGTGCCGCAGTGCCCTTCAGGCTGCTCCGATCTGTGGCGCAACCTGGGGAGATGATGCCAAATTTTGAGCGCCATCTCCGGCATCCCGCCGTTATGTTATCCTCCACGGCCTCTCTCCGAGCGGCCCTCTACCATTCTTCGAGTGCGATCCTTTCCGCACGCACCGCTGCCTTTGGGCCTTCTTTCGTTTTTACAGCATGACCAGATCGCGGTAGGTCCTGCTGGTTGTCAGCTATTCGACCGCGATCCTGCAGCGGTGCAGCGTTTTTAGAAAACGCCCACGTCTGTCCTCGGCATCGCGGTGATGCAGGTCGCCCCTTCTTCCGCCGCCACCACCTTTTGCGCCGGCTGATCCTCACCAGAAGACTCGCTCTAAAGCAGCCGTGTCCTTCTTGCGCGCTTACGGAAAATTTGAGGCACACCGCGCTTCGCCATCGGAGAGCCGGCCTCACCGGTCCGTGCCTCCTTCACTACGTCCTTCCGATATGCTACTGGTGTCCGTTATCATGCCGTTGTCATCGTTCGTCGATTCTTCCTCCAGTTTTTTATTTATTTTTGATTGATCCACATCCAATCCCACGAGTATTAGGTAAATGAAGTCCACCGCCAGGGATCATGTAGCACCGGTAATCCTAAATACGCCTGGGGCGGAAGTTCCCAGGGTGGGCCGCCAATGGCTGGTGCACTGTTCCAGCCGCTTCGCGAGCACCCGACGCGCCGTACCACAACGCTGAGATCAACGTGGCTTTTTTAGAGAGGTTATCTCTCGCGTCCGGCCAATGAAGGTGCAGGGACCTCAGCACCGCTGCAGGCCGCAGACGTGATCCACGACACCGCCGACAGGCCGAGACGTTCCGTGTTCGGCAGCTGAGGCCACACCGAACGACCACACCGTCTCTCTCTCGGTGACTTCATTCATACATATCTCGCTCTTGCCCTCTTTGCCCAATCCCCCACACACACACATTCATACTCCTTTGCTCTTTCATACCTTTGCTCTCTATAAATCACTGCCTGGCGAGGCCTGATGGCATTTGGTGGGTAGACTGCCTGCATCCTGTGTTCCTCTTAACAAAGAGGGGCACAGGGAGCGAGGGTCCAGCCCGCCACAACAGGCTCACCTCTGGGAGCAGTTGCTCCTCGCCACATCTCCACCCATTAACGGAGCAGGAGATGGCACTTCTGTCAGTTTTCGTCCGCGCGGTCAGAAGCCGGTACCCCATATCTGGGGCGTGCCCCATCCGCAACCCAGACGCGCGACGGAGATCTGACAACCCACCGGGGAAAACTCAACCCAACCTAACCTAACCCAACTTTTTTACCGTGGGGAATGTTTTACCATACCCTGTCCGGTGGGGCAAGATTGCCAGGTCGGACTCACCGACCTAAACCACCACGCGTTGTTCCTCCGTTGACGTTCTTGTGACGGGGGTCACAGAACGTTTATCACTCATCCGTAACCCCACCCAGCGCCGCTGGCCGCCGAAGCATTCTATCTCGGCCTCATTATCTGCAGTTCTCTGGGCGCGCGTCGGAACCAGCGCGGCCTTCGTCCGGCCTCTGTAGTCAGGGTAAACAGACTCTTGATCTGTTACTCAGCCATGGAGCCAGAGTTCCCTGACCACGCAAGCGGACCAAACTCCCAGCCCCCAGCGCGGCGGCCCGGATGTTGAAGCCCGCCGCTAGTTCCACGGCCGTGGCTGAGAGATCGACGACCCACGCCGAATGTCCCCTCCTCCCACGGCTCCACACCGCATCAGCGGTAGGCTGAGCTGCGGAGGATAGGAGAGCGGCCATGAATACTGACACCTTCTTCCCCGCGATTCCTCCTTGGTTACAGACAGGAAGGCGGCACCTACCTCCTGCAAACTCGTCCCTCGCACTCCTCCTTAGGCATCCAAAGCGGGCTTGACCCAGCCCGCTTGAGCAGCCTTCCACGGGCCGGCCTTACACCTCAGGGCCGGCCAGGTTCCTCTTAGCTTCCTGCGCCGACCCAAGCCGCAGGTACTGAGCCCCACCGCTACGTCAGCGCCGGAGAACCTGTTCGGGGAAACTAACCTAACCCAACTTAACCTAATCCCAACCATACCCAAAATTATTTCTAACTCATAGCAAATCTTCTTCGTTTCACCAAACTTTCAATAATTAGAACCAATTTTCCCTGTATTTAATACCAATCTAAGCATCATCCGCTGAGAACAGTTTTATAGCAAATCTTAAGTTTCCAGCCACAAAATCCACTTTTTCAAAATTAATTTTTTCGATATCTTTCTAAACCCTCACAGCTACTGTTCTGATATTTTGCAACACACAATAACTAATTAGTACTACCCATTTAAAGCAGATTAAGAGATCCATTGCATAGCTTTGAGTTACGCCTTCCGGCTTCATAGTAAATCTGTCTTAGAATCCAAATTTTTCAAAAATCACCTACCTTTTCGACACAAATCCTTCTGATTCTCATATCGCCAACACCACCCGCACCAAATAATGCTGATATCTCGCGAAAAACAGAAAAAATCGGTGTCTACCTAAGCAGAACAGTACTTTGAAATATTCATACCCAAAATTATTTCTAAATCATAGGCACCTTCTTCGTTCTTCACCAAACTTTCTCAATAATTAGAACCAATTTTCCTGTATTTTATCACCAATTTAAGCATCATCCGTCAGAGTAAAGTTTCAGCTTTATAGTAAATCTTAGTTTCGCCATACAAAATCCACTTTTCAAAATTAATTTTTTGATATCTTTCAAACTTTCACAGCTACTGGTTCTGATATTTTGCACAATAAATTAATTAGTACCACCTATCGAAAGTGATTTGGCGAGATCCGTATGTTTCGGAGTTATCGAATTTTCCATTTTCATAGTAAACCGTCTTAGAATCCACATTTTCGCAAAAAATTCACCACCTTCGTGCCACAAATCCTCCTGATCTTCATCGCAAACACCACCCACCAAATAGACGATATTCGCAAAAATTGCACACGAGCAAAGGCTGACTGAGTAAGCAGCATCGTTTTTCTTGTATTGCCCGCACCTAAAATCGTGTGGCGGAGCAGTGTGTTCGAAAATACCCGTAAATATATATCGTTGTGTGTGGGCTAATGCTTCCCACAAATGACACAAAATTAGTGGAAATCGGCAGGCGCATGAGGAGTTACAGCCGTAAAAAACACTTTTGACCACGTGCACGATGTTTTGCAGCGCTGCAGACTTTAAGCGACGACCCCTACCTTTTTATTTTTTGATTCTGGATGTTCTGAGTGCCTCTCTAAGTGGATAGAATTTGGGATTTTTCCAGCAAAGGACGGCTGGAGAAAATCTAAAAAATAAGTACCACGTGACACGTGCACCTTCTAACTGGAACCCGCAGCAGACCAACAGCAGGCACCAAAGTGAGAGGTCACGGAAAAGTTTATATTTTTCTCAGAGTTGGAAAAGTTGAGTGGAAGTGCAATTTGAGGACTTTTTAAATATTTTGTAATAAAAATTTAACTTTAACACTCTAAACTAATTTTAAGCGATAATGCAGGTTTTATTGTGCTTTTTAAAATATAGTATTAAAGAACAAGTTTGCAATTTCATAATTTTAGGATAAATTATTGATTTACAGCCATATTTTTATGTAAACTGACGCATTTACAAATTTGAACGTACTTTATATTTTTATGTACATAAATGTAGAAATTTTATTTTAGGAATATGGGTTATGCTAACAAATAAGGCACAAAAAGTGAAATTGTGAACTTGGACTATCAGAAGCTGAGATATCAGACCACGAAATTGTGAAAATTTGCCCGAGTAACAACGCGTCATCACAAGTCGTATGACGTTGTGGACGAAGACGCAGACCGGACTTGCAGTAAACTCTTAAATCTTAAAATCCGGCAATTTGTAAAATTTTCTCGAATATGTTTTGGACTTGTAAAATTCTTTTCAAAATTAGCTCTGACTTGTAAAATTTTTTTAAAATAGATCCTATATTGACACTTGTAAAATTTTACGAATCTAAAGCCAAAATTTTATAAGTCCGATAGAGTCGCAAAATTTTGTGTAGAGTCCCTCCAAAAATTATCCCTTTATTGAGGATATACAAAGTCGAGGAGTCGTCGAACTTCATATAGAGTTCGGTAACGACGTTATTCATAACTGGACAACCTGAGGTTTGGGATTTGGTGAGGGGCTTGACTTCGTCGAGGCCCAAAATAACTAACTGCGACTGGGACGCCTACTAGATAGAGAGGTGTCCACAAACATGTTACAGTCACCAAGATTCAAGACATCAACCCACAACCTCGACCGCACTCTGGGAGACCGGGAACCGGGAAATTTAGGCTAAATTCAAATTGCTTACCCGTCAAACTGGAACTTAAACCTCTGTAATCACGCTTTTGGAGCGTATTGAGCTGCGGTTTTTATCTTATGTTTAGGCCCCGTCTCCTGCACCATACTAAGACTAAAATTGAGGGGCGACCAATTCTGATTTTTTATTTTTAAAAAAATTTTATTTTTTTATTTTTTATTTTTATGTTTCTCGTGTTTTGTATTTTACAGTAATATATGGCAATATAAGCATAAAGTTGCTTATGAGAAACTGTCTCTGTTGTGCTACTTTACAATTGGAAAGGATATAATAGTGAAAAGCAGTTAAATTTAATCTTGACTGTCGGAATAGGGCTAGCTCTGTCCTATTAAAAAACGCGTTTTAAAAAGCAAAGACCAATAGAGACTGCTAGTTGTGGACTGGACCAGTACCATATACTGGTCAAACATTTTACTCTAGACACTAAACTTATATAAAACTGATCTAGTGACTAAATCAGCCGCTAGATTATTATTTCAATTCGGAGTTTCGTTTATTTTTGACTTATTGTTTTTTTAACACGATTGACCTGTTTTCCTGAAAATGTCTGGAACTGCGGACACCAACTGAAGCTGTAGGGAGTAAAGCCGTGGTAAAGAGTCGTCCTGACCTGAAGGAAGGCTATCCTCTTCCAAGGTTGAATTGGGTGCGAAAGCAAGGTGAGGAGAAGGTAGAGAGTGGGAGCAAAGGAAAAGGAAAAGAGGAGAGGTGACTGTGTCACCGCATCACATTTGGCGGAATGACTGAAGAAACCCTTCACCTTCCAACTCTCGGTTGCTGAAAAGCGTCCACAGAAAAGGAAACTTAAATGGAAGGGTTCCAAACAAGGGAAGAGGCTTTATGAGTGCGTATGCACCTTGAAACCACAAAATACGGGTTGATGAGTGCAAGAACGGAGTGATGAAATGCCTGAGATTTTAGGGGTAAAATACAAAGAACCTGAAAGTCAACAGGATGAATGTTAGTGAGATTAAGCAGGTAAGTGTGAGAGCCGAAGGAAGGTGTTAACTTAGATAGAGTGAAGGAGTGAAATGAAAGGAAAGGGTGATAGAGCTGACAGAGGTCAGAGAACATAGCCAAAGGTCTAGAAGAAAAAAATTTGAAAGTCATACCTAGAGCAGTGAAAGAATATGAAAGGGAATGGCGTGCTTAGACAAAACAAGAAAGGGACAAAGAATGGAGGAGCACGGCGTTGAGTGTGTATGGTTGGCCCAAGGTGACACCTTCCACCACATGTGGGCGTCATATCTAGTGCAGCTGTCTCCCTCTGTGGATGAGAACATTACAGTGTGAGCAAGTGATTGAGAAAGTTAAGAATGACTGTAAGAGCAAAGAGGATGGACTGAAGATATTGCAAAGTAAAAAAGGTGAAGGACAGAAAAGTAATAATAGGATGCAGCAAAAGAGGAACTTATGAAAGTGAAAGAATAGTGAGCGAACGAAAGCCTGAAATTCGAGGATGGGTGAACAAAGACCCCCAGTAATTTTAAAGGATGTCATGAGTTACAATACCGATGACGAAATTGTTGGCGGCATTGAGACCCAAAACCGGGGGAAGGTGAAAGATCTCTAAGTAAGGATGAAAGTTAGTTGATGGACGAAGTACAGAAGAGGGATCAGAACCGCACATCACACACGTGGTGCTGAGGACCAGGCATGTGAGACGCCCACGGATGCGGGTGTGGTACATTGATCTGCAGCGCGTCGCAGTCCACGACCAGTCCCCCTCGTGCAGTGCTCCAGATGTTCGGGCGGACACCCGAAACGGCTATGCACTGAAAATGGTAGATGTGCGTAGCCACTGGGGTCCACACCAGGAGTGAATGTGCCGAGTGGTTAGCCGGAGGACGCCCATGTGCAAAATTGCATTTATAAAGGCTGACCGGGAGTACCTGCCACGCGTTTAGCTCGGAGGTGTAAAGCAGTGGAGGAAGTGACAACGGCTCGGTCGTCACAGTATATTACAGATGGCTGGGCTGACTGTGGCATCAGGGTCTCCGCAGGCATTGCGTGATCCGTGCGTAAACCAGAGAAGTTAGAGATCTGCGTACGGCCGAATATAGGAGGCGTTAGAAAGCGCAAGACGGCCTTCGCAATGGTGCAAGAACCATATATCGGCCATTGGGAAGATGAGGCATCCAGTACAAGAACGGCAGGTGTGGTGATAAGCGACGACAAACGCCGTCGTAAAGTCCACACAGTTGTTCGACGACACCATAAACATCACCCAGCACCGGACCTGACTACAACCAAACGTCGCAGTCGCGAAGTTGAGAACCGGGTCCTGGAGGTGGGGTGGTGTCGGTGTACCTGGAGCCGGATAGGCCCATCTCACCACAATTTCAACATAACGGAAGCTGCTCTGGAGGCTTGAGACGCGTAGTGATACTATGGGACTCAAGAAAAACTGTGGAAGCTGGAAAACGACAGGAGGGGGGGTGGAAGCAGTGTTGGGCTTACAGACGAGTGACCATCCCTCAACTGGGGAATGAGCCAACATTTGACACCTCTGGGAGGAGTCAGGTCTGCAGCTGTGGATGGTGCTGCCTGGTGTCACCCCAGTTAGGGGAACTGTGGGACTCTCAGATGAGATCACTGGCCCGACTTACAGGCACTTTCTGATATAAGCTTGAGAATGCAGTGCTATACAGACATTAAAAACACAACAAGAATTTATAACACCAAGAAGGGTAACTGGAGAGGCTCGTGAGAAACTCACAATGTTAATTCAACAAAATTCTACTGGAAAACATAGTCAAATTAAATATAAAAACCAATTAGGACCAAGCAATTCAAAAATTACAGCAACGCCATAACGGGAAGTCTGTACAACTGCATCCCCAGGCTTAAAAGAGAGGAGGGGAAAGGATTGCCTATGGAATGAAGAATTGAGGGTCTCAAAAGAGAAGCCCACTGTGCGCGCGACATCATGCGGCGCAAGTCATGGGAGGGCTGCAGTACCGCAGCCAAAACCTACCAGCTACGGCAGAAAGGCTCAGACTCTAGTTTGGAAGACGTCTCAAACAGACAGAGAGTTCAAGGGATGGAGTTTACAGGGTGATCAACAATTGTATAGACAGGTGTAACCTTTATAGTCTGTGTGGGAGGAAACCTTTAGAGACAAGAATCAGCCAGGGTCCTAGCCAGATCTTTATCCAAAGTAGCTGATAGTGACGGTACACTACAAGCTGGAGAGAGAGGTAGCCGAAAAGTCAGGAGACACACAGAAACATGACCACCACGGCGGAGGAGCCAGCGGTCGGCATTCAGCTTTCAACCCCGCAGAAGGCCTCTCGACAAGACGCGGATTCACCGGCGACATATGCTCGCTCAGTAATTGGCCCGTCCACCGATCTCTTTCCAAGGATCAGAACGTTCGCTCGCCTCCTCACACTTCCCTCAGAAGTGGGAAGGAGAAGACGGTAGTGTTCTGCGAAAGCTGGGTGAGACACGCATCCTAAGTCCCATATGACCCATTGGTCTTCACAGTCCTGGGAAAGATCTGGAAAGATCCTCATGCGACGTAATCAAGTGGTATTGGGTCAAAATCAGCCATACCAGTATAAAGTAGTGCCTTTTATGCCACAACGATTTATTGAGGATGCTCTATGACTTGTGCGGAACATGCCGAGAGACGGTTGGTCAAAAAACGGCTAACCGTCGATACGACCGGACACAGAGGGCGCCTCTGATAATGCCGGTGGCCACGTTGTTACGATGCAGGCTGGCGGGAGTATTCACCGGTGAACCTGAGGCGACTGGTAGATAGCTATCTCAAGATAGAAAAGTGCGCCGCTCCGCCGAGAGGAATGGGAGAGGATTACTACGAAAAGGATGCGGCGGTCAATCAGGCTCACTTTTGGAACCTGCTTCTAACCCCTTCTGTAGAGCTTTGATGGAAGAGATTTTGCACAGTATTTTCGCGGACGATATTGTTCTGGTGATTTCCGGGACGATGGTAGAGGTCCAGGAAGAGGTTAACGGGTCCTCGCACGTGTGCAGAATTGGGGTGAGCGAAACAACCAAAATTTGCGCCCACAAAACTAAGCAAAATGCTCCCAACATGAAGCAAAGTAATGACACCCCGGTTTCAAGTGCATGGCGGGGGAATATATCAGATATGGTCCAGAGTTGGTTCGGGGCCTTACACAGACAACAAGCTAACCTTTAATAGCCATATAAAGAATGTCTGTTGTAAGGTCCAGAACATTTATAAGCAAGTAAGCAGAGCACAAATTCACTGGGGCCTGAACCCGGAGATCACCAGGCAACCCATACCGCTGTCGTGGAGCCGGTCGTCTTAGCGGCGAGCGCCTGGCCCCAGCGACCATCAGTCCAGGTCTGGCGGCACTATTATGTGCAACGTACTAAAAGGAAAATTATTAGCATACCGGACGGCACGCTGAACCGGGCCTTGCTCGCTGATACCTTTGGACCCAGATCTGGAAGCGGCTACCTTACGAGGTAAAGAGGGGCCACCAGTGAGGATTGGAGACACTGGAACTCGAGCGTCCGGTGCCCTCAAGCACCAATTGCTACACCCGAGAGAGCTGGTAGGGCTAGAGTCTGTCTGCCTGGGGTGGTGGAGGAAGTTCCAAGAAAGCTCCACATAAATATCTTCACGGATGGAAGCAAAATTAGCGTAGAAAGTTGAGCGGTATTGTCCATTGGGGACGGTGCCGCTGAAACAAGTAACAAAACCAGCTGGGAGACCCCTGCACCGTCTACCAGGCTGAACTGCTGGCCCCTGCAGAGCCACCGGTGGCATCAAAGATCCTGCACGGAGCTACAACCATATAGTGACCGAGGTTCGGCCCTAGAGACACCACGTGTAGTGACTTTCACATCTGTTACGCCATATGCTGGCGAGATGCCAGTTCGGAGTAACCGGGCGCCCGACCCTACCGGACTAAGGCAACATGTGTGGAGGGAGACGAGTGGCGGACCCTGAAGGAAAAAGAGGCCGCCACGTGATTAAAAGACGACCGACTATTGATAATGCCCGGCCTCATCTGTCAAGAGTGACTTCTTCGGGTAAGAGTCCACACGAAATGGAACGGGCGCGCGTCAACGGAGCCAACAGCCTCGACCACCGCTCTTCCCCACCGCGATCGATGCACCGCACCATTAGGAGGTTGGAACCCGGTCCACAGCTGGTGCAGGGCTTTGACAGGCATGGGGCTGGCGGATATCTGCATCGCTTCAAATGTCGGGATAACCCGCGGCTGCGAGCAGGATGGGAGGCCTGGCAGAGTCTCTGGCACTCACCGAGTGCCCGATGTTCAAGCGGGAGAGACAGAGCCTGGCACCGAAAGATAGGAAGCAAGAAGTAAACTATAGCAAACTTACCACGAATAGTTTACAAAACACAACACAGCCTTCACTAAATTCTAGAAAGCAAACAAAACTGTAAGAGTATAAATAAGAAAAATAGCACTTGCTAATATTAGTCAAAATATCATGAAGCATATATGTATTTATTATTAGGTAAAATAAACAGAAGTAGGTTAATGGTTGTAATAAGAAATATAATTGTAAATGTAATGTAATGTAACGTCTGGTAAGTTAATGTAAGAAACCTGTGGTAGCTATAAGAATATAGTGCAAGAAAGCACAACAAAATAGATGTAAAATTAGAAAGCAAGAATCAAAGATAAAAGAAAGATGTGAACTTGTCCTAGAACTGTTATGTAAAGTGCAAAACTCAAAAATAGTGGAAAATAAAATAAGAAGAAGAAAAACTGAAATAAATATTGCTATAAATAGTAACAAACGTACAAAAAAAATATACAAGACAAGTATTGTACAGTATAAAGAATACAAAAATATCGAAAAGAGCTACCCAGGTCCCTGATCCACCACGTCAGGGAAAAAAAAAACCAACCTAATTCCTAACCTAACCTAACTTTACTGTGGGAATGTTTACGCCACCTGAGCCAAAGATGGGTTATGTTGGACCTGCAACGACTAAAACCACCACACAAGAGTTCCTTCCTGGCGTTTTAGTGGGGCTTCAGGAACGTTTTGCACTCATCTGCAACCCCACCGGCGCGCTGGCCGCGGAAGGCCCTTAATCTCGCCTTACGGCCATTCATGGTTCTCGCGCGTCACTGAAACCCAGCGCGCCCTTCGTCTCGGCCTCAGAAGGCAACAGACTCTGTTCGTTATCAGGGGCCGCGGGACAGGTTTCTGACCACGCAAGGACCAAACTCCCCAGCCCCCAGCGGCGCCCGATGTTAGTGCCCGCCGCTAGCTCCATTTCGCCAGAAGGTAGATCGACACTACGCCGAATGTCCTCCTCCCACGGCTCCTCCATACCGCATCAGCGTGGCTAACGCCGAGTCGCGGAGGATAGGGAGAGTGGCCTACGGAATACTGACACCTCTTCCCTCATGACTCCTGACTCTGGCTGGGGTGAGAGACAGGGCGGCGGTACACCACCTCCTGCAACCCGTCCCTCGCACCTCCTTAGGGCGATCCAAAGCGGGCTGGTCCGGCCCGCTGAGAAGCCCGGCCGGCCTTATAATCAGGCCGGGCCAGTTCCTTCAGCTTCCCGCGGCCAACCCAGGAAGCTGCAGGCACTGAGCCCCACTGCTGACAAAGGGAACTTGTCTGGGAACCACGTGGGGAAATGCCTACGCATACCCGTCCTCATGGGGGAAGATAATATGTCGACCCACTGACTAAAAACCACCACGTTGTTCCTTTCCTGACGCCTTTAGGGTGGGGTCAAGGAACGTTCTAATTCCATCTGCTACCCCACTGCTGGCCGCCGAAGCAGTTCTATCTGCCTTACGGCTATCTGCCCTGGGCGCATGGAATAGTGCGCCTTCGTCTCGGCTCCTAGTTTGGTAACACACGATTCCCTGAAACCTGTTATTACTGGGGAATATGGCGCTGGAGTTCCTGACCACGTGGCGACCAAATCAGCCCCCATGGCGCTCCCATGTTACGCCCGCCGCTAACACTTCGGCCGTGCAGGAGGAGAGATCGACGAGACACCATGCCGAATTGTCCCTCCCATGGCTCTCCACACCGCATCAGGCGGTGCGGCCTCTGCTGAGCTGCGGAGGATAGGAGATGGCTCACGGAATACTGACACCCTCTTCCCCTGACTCCACCTGGCTATGAGGGCGTGAAAAGTGGCACGCTCCATTCTGCAACCCGTCCCTCGCACCTCCAGTTATGATCCAAAGGAGCTTGTTCAGTCTACGGAGCACAGCCTCCACGGCCGGCCTTATACCCAGGCTGGCCAGGCCCTTTCAGCTTCCCGCGGCTGACCCTGCCGCAGGTACCAGCCCCACCCGCTACGACAAAGGAGAACCTGTCTGGGGCCGGGGAAACTTAACCTTTTTTTTTTTTTTTGCCGTTGGAAAATCCATGGCGGACTTGCCGCCAAAGTGAGGGGCAGCGGGGGATATGTGGGCCTCGGACCAAGATGGAGCGTACGGGTATACCTACTCAAAACCAACGGTTGTTCCTTTCATGCCGCTGTAGCCGTAGCCGCGGGCACTGATCACAGCCCGGCACCCGCGGCGTGGCCTTCTGGCCTTTTCTCCGGATGTGTTGGGGACCCGAATGCCGCCAGGCGCGCCGGAACAAACAGCACAGCGCTCCCTCTTGAGCCCTTCTCTGGGCGGCGGGCACCTTGCCGGCCGCCCAGGCTCAGGGTCAGGGGAATAAGTTGCGCGCGTACGCCACTCTTCGGCGCCCCGGCCTTCTGCGGATAGCCAGGGCGCCTACGGCCTTCTGTCCCTTCTCCGCGGCCTCTGGGCCATCACGTCTCGCAAAAGCAGGACAGCGCCCACGACCGTTTCAGCATCCTGGCGCACTACGGCAGGAAGCGAAAGGTCGCCCCACGACACTACGCAGCTCGGTGTTGCTCGACCCAGGCTGGGCACTTCAGCGCGTGTTGGGGCCGTTCGGCGCGATACGCCACAGTGCATCTTCGTAGGTTTCACGGCCACGCGGCACAGGTACCTCCGAAAACAGCCAGCGTCTCGAGAGAACTCTGCAAGGCGCGGAAACGTTATTAGAGCCATGTCCTCTTTTCAGCCACCACTTAAGAACGGGCGTATGGTTTATTGTCCGACGGCCGGCGCTGAAGTGCTCCAGCCGCAGCCCCACTCCTGTATTGCAAGGAGGCAATCTGTCTCTGCGCCCTTATCTCTTCCGGTTGGCCTGAAGCCTGAGGACTCGCCTCCGGCGTTGCGAAAAACAGGACGCGAGGATTTCGCCCAGGGTCCAGGGCAAGGAGCCGCCAACAGCACGCTGCCTCGCCGAGATGGTCCGGGTAGCCCCGTTGCCTGACTGCCACCACCCTGAGTTCTCTGCACCGCCGCCTCCTTGAGGGTGTCGCCTGGCCACTGCGCCCGGCACAGGACCGGCGGACCGACGACCCGCGCAGGCGGCACAGGAGCTGCTGGCCCTTCCGGTGCTGTGGTTAGCCCGCTGAGAGGCCGCCGCTGCTCTCGCCCACTCTAGTGCGAGGCGCCTGCACCGCAACCCATCGGCGGTCTGCACCAGGCCGAGACATTTTGTCGTCGGCTGGATCGACGCGGACGCAAACACCAGGGCGTCCGCAGTGGCGCGTTCCGAGGCCCGCGAAAGTGGGGGCGGCTCGGATTTTCGAGCGCCACCTCTAGTCCTAGCCGCCGGATACGCCCACTTGGAGCGACCCCGGCAGAGGGCGAGACCGTGGCCTGCGAAAATTGGTTACCGGAAGCGGCACGAGGGTGTCGTCTGCGTACCGCGACGTCGAATTTCGATACGCTGCCGCGTAGCACTCCATCAAACCACCCACAGAAGCGGTCCCACACCGACCCCTGTGAACTCCATACCTGATGGTCCGGACCATCTGCACGTGGGAACTCGACACGTCGATGCGACAGGTAGGCCTCTGATCACCTTTTTTTGCAGGTAGGGGAGGCACCCTGTATCGGAGCGCCTTTATGGCGGCTCCAGGCAGGGTGTTGCGTTGGCGATGTCGGAGGACAACGCCAAACACCTCACCCGGGACACCGCATCCTGTGCCAGGGGACCTGACCCGCAGCACTGGCGTGGATGGTCGACCGGCCCGTGAGTTATACTACCCGCCGATTTGGGACCGACGGTGCCCGGTGCTGACGATGCGCCACGATTCTCTCAAAGAGTTTTCCAACACGTCCAACAACACGATCGGCCTGTGGTGAGTGGCGAACCGCAGGACGCCCCTCCTTGGATGAGGACGTGTCTGCCTGTCTTCCACCCCTGTATTAGGGTTTGGCTGACAGGCAGAAAACATCGCCTCACTTGCTCCAGGAAGTCTCTTAGGCCAGCGTTAACGCGCGCGTCCCGGAATGCCATCGACCCGGGGCGGGTGCGTTTGCCCTCATTTTGAGAAGGCTGCACCGAACTCTCCCGGCTGACTTCTACGCTTCCGGAACTGGGCCGACCCTATCCGTGCCATTTGGAACCATCGAAGGCGCGTGCCTCCGTTGTGGGAATAAAGTTCTCGGCGATAGTCAGGCAACCAACTGCGGCGCTAGACTTCGGTGAGCGAATGGGCGACGAAGCCTATCTATCACCATTTGTAGGCCGCCCCCACGATCACTGTCCAGCGCCGCTAACAATCCTCCTTGCCGCGGCGATCGCCCCATATATTCCCACTTTGTAGAGCCATCCTTTGCCACAGAGGCGAGCAATTGGCCTCCAGGGTCAACTGGCGCTGTCGTCCTGACAACGGGTGACATGTCGTGCCACGATGTACCTCTACGCATCGTGCAATTTCTGATTCCACCAGTACCCGGCGTTTAGAGGTATCGTTTGGCCCGGACACGACGCGTCACACACCTGTGCCACGTCCCGGAGCCATTGTGCCCTCCACATCGACAATGTTGGGCGCAGAAACCCATCGACTGCACTATTGCCGCCTTCAGTAGTTTTGTCCAGCTTTCCGAGGTTACCTGGGCCGTCGTCCTCAACTGGCCAGGCCGCCGGTATAGTTCAGAGGCGTGAGACCCGAATCGGCGTAACGACATCCGACAGGTCTCGACGCCGTCACCACCTTCCAGCCTCAGAGCCGCGACAGGGCGGGGCTAGCGAACACAAGCATCAACGATCGACCTGCCTCTGCCTGTACACACGTGTTTACCGAACCCTGTTTAGACCGAGCAGCCTGACCTCCAGGAGCCACTTAGTGTCCTTTCCTGTGCGTTCGCCGCAGGTGAACCCTGCCGGTGACGGCGTTGAGATCCCCGCGACCAGCACACAGGGAAGGGGTCCAAGAACGGATCAGGACCGTCGGCTCAGGGAAGCCCGAAGTCGGCTAGAGATCCGTTGGGAGAAAGTGCTGAAACGACAAATACCTTCAACAGAGCGCCGACGAAGCCTGACCTTTTTTTCACGTCCTCGGTTGAGGGGACCCTGCAGCAGTCCCGCAGACCACCGCCGCAGTAAGCCGGACAGGTCCCGGCCCAGCGCTGCTGGAATGTACGGTTCCGATACTACGGCCACCTGAATCGACCACTGCGCCATGCCTGAACAAGAGGCACCTTGAGCTCTGGCGCAGTGGTTCAGATTTGTCTGCAGGATGCCCAGCGCGTGGCTACCCTATTCGACGGCTATTTATCCTCAGCCGAAGCGCTACGGTACCTGGCTTCCAAGGCCAGGCTCCTTATTCATCCGCCTCCTGTCGGTTGGTGTCGTGCAGGCCGCACCTGGAATCAGTATGGGTCAGTTGATATTTTGCCGCGCAACAAGATACGTGGCGCGCCTGGCAACTTTCGCTTTGGTGCGGTTCAGGCCAATACAGCGGTAGCAGGTACCGCTGCGGTCGACGCCCGGCGGCACTGCCCGCCATGCCCGATTTCGAGGCAGCTTAGCAAAATGGACGCGCCGCGCAGTTTCACGGTACCGAACACCACCTGACTGTGGAGGCGCCCACCTGATCAATTATTTTTGGTGGCCGCCACAGGGCAAAGTGCGACCACTGTTCCGTCAGAGACCCGTCCGGTTCTGGGCGGATATTCTGACTTTACGAGGTGACTTTTTGTGCCACCGCCTCAGCCACTCATGTCTTATCTACAGAATCATCTAGGCCCGAGATGCGAAGACTATGCACTTTTCGGGCCTGGGATATCAGAAGTTACGATCTGGGACCAACCACTGACGGTTTTTCTGCCAATTGCTGGCCTTTGCCGCTGGCGGCCTCGAACTAGAGGGATTCAAAAGTCTCTCTGTTGCTGCATGATTTGAACCGGAGGCTAATAATTCCAAATACAACCTGTAGCGGTATTACTTTTCTTTCGTTTTCTGGAGGATGCCAGAACAAGTGACCTTTTTCCAGCGGCAGCCCGGCTGCAGCTTGAGAACCACAGCCGACGAGTGTAGGGCCTTACCTGGCATCCTCTTGTTACAGTGTCTTTTGGGACCAGCGCCAGGCTTGGTAGTTTTACGGCGTGACACCAGATCCACCCATCCGTGGAATGCTCTAAGTGCCGCTGAATTTACCCCACTTGCCCAGCGCCGGTCGCATCCTGCCTGGCTGGTCCAGTCTCTCTCTTTTTGCCTTTGTGGGAAGGCTTAGGCAACTTTCGGCTTGAGTTACCACAGCACTCCCTTCGCTGCACGGTGGGGCAGCAGGGGGAGCAGGAGGGCAGAGGCAGGTGCAGCAGGAGGTTCACCACTGCCGCAACGTAGCCGCCCGCTTTATCGGCGGCCAGTGGAGGACGGAGCCGCTTCCGGCAGTAGGCGGTCCGGTAATGTCGTCGCGGTGAGCCTAAGATAGGTTTCACTCATGTCCACGATGAAAGCTGCGGTATTTGCTCAACATCGGTTGGCAGTCCTCGCGGGATATCCTTCACTGCGGCCCTTAGTTGCCGGTTCTGTTTCAAGAGGCCGCAGACGACGCACCTTCCTTCGAGGTTTCTACCGCCTAACGTTTTGCCGGCCGAGTACTTCCGCATCTCGGCCGACTGGGTGGAGTGGCTTATCAAGATCCACCAACTGTTTTACGGCGGAGGAGTATTTTAAGGGCACGTGCCGCAGTGCCCTTCAGGCTGCTCCGATCTGTGGCGCAACCTGGGGAGATGATGCCAAATTTTGAGCGCCATCTCCGGCATCCCGCCGTTATGTTATCCTCCACGGCCTCTCTCCGAGCGGCCCTCTACCATTCTTCGAGTGCGATCCTTTCCGCACGCACCGCTGCCTTTGGGCCTTCTTTCGTTTTTACAGCATGACCAGATCGCGGTAGGTCCTGCTGGTTGTCAGCTATTCGACCGCGATCCTGCAGCGGTGCAGCGTTTTTAGAAAACGCCCACGTCTGTCCTCGGCATCGCGGTGATGCAGGTCGCCCCTTCTTCCGCCGCCACCACCTTTTGCGCCGGCTGATCCTCACCAGAAGACTCGCTCTAAAGCAGCCGTGTCCTTCTTGCGCGCTTACGGAAAATTTGAGGCACACCGCGCTTCGCCATCGGAGAGCCGGCCTCACCGGTCCGTGCCTCCTTCACTACGTCCTTCCGATATGCTACTGGTGTCCGTTATCATGCCGTTGTCATCGTTCGTCGATTCTTCCTCCAGTTTTTTATTTATTTTTGATTGATCCACATCCAATCCCACGAGTATTAGGTAAATGAAGTCCACCGCCAGGGATCATGTAGCACCGGTAATCCTAAATACGCCTGGGGCGGAAGTTCCCAGGGTGGGCCGCCAATGGCTGGTGCACTGTTCCAGCCGCTTCGCGAGCACCCGACGCGCCGTACCACAACGCTGAGATCAACGTGGCTTTTTTAGAGAGGTTATCTCTCGCGTCCGGCCAATGAAGGTGCAGGGACCTCAGCACCGCTGCAGGCCGCAGACGTGATCCACGACACCGCCGACAGGCCGAGACGTTCCGTGTTCGGCAGCTGAGGCCACACCGAACGACCACACCGTCTCTCTCTCGGTGACTTCATTCATACATATCTCGCTCTTGCCCTCTTTGCCCAATCCCCCACACACACACATTCATACTCCTTTGCTCTTTCATACCTTTGCTCTCTATAAATCACTGCCTGGCGAGGCCTGATGGCATTTGGTGGGTAGACTGCCTGCATCCTGTGTTCCTCTTAACAAAGAGGGGCACAGGGAGCGAGGGTCCAGCCCGCCACAACAGGCTCACCTCTGGGAGCAGTTGCTCCTCGCCACATCTCCACCCATTAACGGAGCAGGAGATGGCACTTCTGTCAGTTTTCGTCCGCGCGGTCAGAAGCCGGTACCCCATATCTGGGGCGTGCCCCATCCGCAACCCAGACGCGCGACGGAGATCTGACAACCCACCGGGGAAAACTCAACCCAACCTAACCTAACCCAACTTTTTTACCGTGGGGAATGTTTTACCATACCCTGTCCGGTGGGGCAAGATTGCCAGGTCGGACTCACCGACCTAAACCACCACGCGTTGTTCCTCCGTTGACGTTCTTGTGACGGGGGTCACAGAACGTTTATCACTCATCCGTAACCCCACCCAGCGCCGCTGGCCGCCGAAGCATTCTATCTCGGCCTCATTATCTGCAGTTCTCTGGGCGCGCGTCGGAACCAGCGCGGCCTTCGTCCGGCCTCTGTAGTCAGGGTAAACAGACTCTTGATCTGTTACTCAGCCATGGAGCCAGAGTTCCCTGACCACGCAAGCGGACCAAACTCCCAGCCCCCAGCGCGGCGGCCCGGATGTTGAAGCCCGCCGCTAGTTCCACGGCCGTGGCTGAGAGATCGACGACCCACGCCGAATGTCCCCTCCTCCCACGGCTCCACACCGCATCAGCGGTAGGCTGAGCTGCGGAGGATAGGAGAGCGGCCATGAATACTGACACCTTCTTCCCCGCGATTCCTCCTTGGTTACAGACAGGAAGGCGGCACCTACCTCCTGCAAACTCGTCCCTCGCACTCCTCCTTAGGCATCCAAAGCGGGCTTGACCCAGCCCGCTTGAGCAGCCTTCCACGGGCCGGCCTTACACCTCAGGGCCGGCCAGGTTCCTCTTAGCTTCCTGCGCCGACCCAAGCCGCAGGTACTGAGCCCCACCGCTACGTCAGCGCCGGAGAACCTGTTCGGGGAAACTAACCTAACCCAACTTAACCTAATCCCAACCATACCCAAAATTATTTCTAACTCATAGCAAATCTTCTTCGTTTCACCAAACTTTCAATAATTAGAACCAATTTTCCCTGTATTTAATACCAATCTAAGCATCATCCGCTGAGAACAGTTTTATAGCAAATCTTAAGTTTCCAGCCACAAAATCCACTTTTTCAAAATTAATTTTTTCGATATCTTTCTAAACCCTCACAGCTACTGTTCTGATATTTTGCAACACACAATAACTAATTAGTACTACCCATTTAAAGCAGATTAAGAGATCCATTGCATAGCTTTGAGTTACGCCTTCCGGCTTCATAGTAAATCTGTCTTAGAATCCAAATTTTTCAAAAATCACCTACCTTTTCGACACAAATCCTTCTGATTCTCATATCGCCAACACCACCCGCACCAAATAATGCTGATATCTCGCGAAAAACAGAAAAAATCGGTGTCTACCTAAGCAGAACAGTACTTTGAAATATTCATACCCAAAATTATTTCTAAATCATAGGCACCTTCTTCGTTCTTCACCAAACTTTCTCAATAATTAGAACCAATTTTCCTGTATTTTATCACCAATTTAAGCATCATCCGTCAGAGTAAAGTTTCAGCTTTATAGTAAATCTTAGTTTCGCCATACAAAATCCACTTTTCAAAATTAATTTTTTGATATCTTTCAAACTTTCACAGCTACTGGTTCTGATATTTTGCACAATAAATTAATTAGTACCACCTATCGAAAGTGATTTGGCGAGATCCGTATGTTTCGGAGTTATCGAATTTTCCATTTTCATAGTAAACCGTCTTAGAATCCACATTTTCGCAAAAAATTCACCACCTTCGTGCCACAAATCCTCCTGATCTTCATCGCAAACACCACCCACCAAATAGACGATATTCGCAAAAATTGCACACGAGCAAAGGCTGACTGAGCCAATGGGGTGGACTAAAGATTCCCGGCACGGAGCCAAACCCATATAGTGACCTGAGGTTCCCCCTAGAACAATGTAGTAGTGACTTTCAACCTTTACCAAGAGGCCAAGGAGGAAGCCGCAAAACTGAGAAATCGGGCGGCTCCCTTTGAATTTACCGGGATTAAGGCAAATGCGGGGTGTGGAGGGTACAAAGGGCGACCCGAAAGAGGCCGCCACGCGGATTAAAAAGACGACCGACACGATAATGCCCGGTTTATTCGGTCAAGAGGATTCTTCGGCAAGAGTCCGACGAATGGAATTCGGCGCTACACAACGGAGCCAACAGCCCTCGACCACCAAGCCTCTTCCCCCAACCATCCGATGCGCACCGCACCAATTAGGAGGTTGGAACCGGTCCACAGCTGGGGCGGCTTTGACAGGGGCATTTTGGGGCTTTGGGAGATCTGACGTTCAAATGTCGGGATAACCCGGCATGGAGTGCGATGGGGAGGTTCCAGAGTTCCCGGCACCACCGAGTTCCCGAACAAGGGAGAACAGAGCCCGGACCCGGAGATAGGGCAAGAAGAACCAAGCAAACTTATTTAAGAATAGTTTACAAACACAACACAGCCTTTACTAAATTTAGAAAAAAATTGTAAGTAAAGATAAATAAGAAAAATAGCATTTAAGAAATTAATGTATATCATAAGCATATTATGTTTTAATAATTAGTAAAATAAAAGAAGTAGGTTAATGTTTGTAATAAGAAATATAATTGTAAATGTAAATGTAATGTAATTGTGTTAATGAAAAACCTTAGGAAGAAAGAATAGTTAAGAAAGTACAATAAAATAGATGTTAAATTAGAAAAGAAGAACTGTAAGATAAAGAAAATATGTGAACTTGTCCCAGGAAACTGAGTTAAGTGTAAAACCAAAAATGAAAGAAGAAAAAGAAAGAAGTGAAAAACTGAAATAAATATTAAGTAAAATAGTAATCAACAAACGGTTCAAAAGGAACATGAAACAAGACAAAAAGAGCTAAAGGTATAAAAAGAACATGTACAAAATCGAAAAAGAGTTCCCAGGTCCCTGATCCACCACGTAGGGAAAACCCAACCTAACCTAACCCAACCTAACTCTTTTTTTTTTTTACCGCTTTACCCATACCTTCTGGGGGCAAAGACGGGGTTATGTTGGACCCGCACCGACTAAAAAACCACTTTGGGTTCCTTCCGGGCCTTTTAGGTGGGGTCACAGGAACGTTTTTGGACCCATCCGAACCCCCCCGGCGCTGGGCGTGAAGCACCCATCTGCCCTTTACCCTATCCGTTCTCCCGGGCGGTCGGAACTAAGGCGCCCTTTCTGTCTCGGCCCGGTAAGGCAACAGACCCCCGAGTCTGTTAAAGGGCCATGGGAGCCAGGAGTTCCCTGGACCACGCAAGGACCAAACTCCCAGCCCCCAGGGCGGCCCGGATGTTAAGCCCGCCGCTAGCTCCCATTTCGGCCGTAGAAGGAGAAGAGATCGACGACTCCATGCCGAATGTCCTCCTCCCACGGCTCTTCCACACCGCATCAGCGGCTGGCCCCCGCCGGAGTCGCGGAGGGAAGGGAGCGGCTTACGGAATACTGACACCCCCCGATTCCACCTTGGTTGGTGAGAGACAGGAAGGGCCACACCCACCTCCTGCAACCTGTCCTCCACCTCCTTTTTAAGGATTCCAAAGTGGGCACCAGCCCGGCTTGAGCAGCCCTCCCCACGGCCGGCCTTTCACCCGGCCGGCCAGGTTCCTTTAGCTTCCCCGGCGGCCAACCCGGAAGCCGCAGGTACCTGAGCCCCATCCAGACAAAGCGGGGAACCTGTTGGGGGAAAACCTTTTTTTTTAACTGGGAATGTTTACGGCTACCCGTCTCCGGGGGGAAAGACGGGTTATTCGGACCTCAACCGGATTAAAACCACCAGTTGTTCCTTCCTGAGCCTTTAGGGTGGGGTCACAGGAACGTTCTGACCATCCGTTACCCCACCGGCGTTTGGCCGCCAAGCCCATCCTTCGGCCTTTTACGGGCCATCTGCTCCCTCTGGGCGGCCGGAACCAGCGCGGCCCTTCGTCTCGGCCCCAGTTTGGAAAAGACCCGAATCTGTTCCTTGGGGCCATGGGAGCCAGGAGTTCCCTGACCACGCGGACCAAAACTCCCAGCCCCAGCGGCGGCTCAGATGTTACGCCCGCCGCCAGTTCATTTCGGGCCGCAGAAGGAGGAGAGACGACACCATGCCGAATGTCCCCTTCCCACGGCCCCCTCCACACCGCATCAGCGGTGCGGCCCGCCGAGTCGCGGAGGATAGGGAGAGCGGCCTTACGGGTACATCCCTTCCCGCGACTCCCACCCGGTTGCGAGGGACAGGAAGGGCGGGCACGTCTACCCTCCTGGAACCCGTCCCGCACTCCTCCAGGAAGGGCATCCAAAGCGAGCTTGCCCCAGCCTGGCTTGAGCATTTCCTCCACGGCCGGCCTTTCCACCTCAGGCCGGCCAGGTTCCTCTTGGCTTCCCCGCGGCTGACCCGGCCGCAGGTACTGAGCCCCCACCGCTACGACAAAGCGGAAACCCGTTCGGGGGCCGGGGGAAAAACCCAACCTTTTTTTTTTTTTTTTTTTGCCGTTGGAAAAATCCAGTTGATGGATTCCCGCCGCCAAAGTGAGGGGAGGGGGATATGGGCCCCGGACCAAGATGGAGCGGCCGGTATACCCACCAAAAACCAACGGGTTGTTCCTTTCTTTGTCGCTGAGCGGGGCCGCGGGCACCAACGCTAAGTTCGGGCGACCCTGGCGCGACGTCCCCTTCCTCGGGCCTCTTTTCCCCGGGATGTTTGGGACACCCGAACGTCGCTTTAGGGCCGCCGTGCCGGAACAAACAGCACAGCGCTCCTCTTGAGCCCTTCTCTGGGCGGCGGGCAACCCTTTGCTGGCCGCCCAGGGCTCAGTGTTCAGGGGGAAGGTTTTTGCGCGCGTACGCCACCTTCTCGGCGCCCTGGCCTTTTCGCGGACAGCCAGGCGCCACGGCCCCCCGTCCCTTCCCGGCCTCCTTCCGGGCCAATCACGTCCCTCGCAAAAGCGGACAGCGCCCCAAGACCTTTCCTTCTAGCATCCTGCGCATTACGGCAGGAAGCGGGTCGGGCCCACGACACTACGCAGCCTCGGCGTTGCTCGACCCAGGCTGCACCTTCCAGCGCGTTTGGGCCGTCTCCCGGCACATACGCCACAGTGGTGGACTTCTGTAGGTTCCCAGGGCCAAAGGCGGGCACAGGTACCTCCCTGAAACAGCTATGTCCTGAGAGAACCTGGTCGCCGGGAAGTTAGGGGAGGCCATGCCTCCTTTCTAGCCACCATTAAGAACGGGGCGTATGGTTTTATTGTCCGAGGCCGGCGCTGGGGTCCCGGCCGCAGCCCCCACTTGATTGCAAGGGGAGCGCAACCGTCTCGCGCCCCCCATCTCTTTCCGGGGCCTGAAGCCCGAGACCCGCCTCCCTGCGCCAGGAAAAACAGGTGACGCGAGGATTTCTGCGTTAGGTCCCAGGGGGCAAGGAGGAAGGAACAGGCACGCCGCCTCGCCGGAGATGGGTCCGGAGCCCCTTGGCCCGGATTGCCAACCACCCTCTGAGGTTCTTCTTCAGCACCGCCGTGCTCCCTTTTGGAGGGTGGCCCCACACGGGCCCGGCCGGACCATGGACCTGACGACCCGGCGTACAGGGGACAGGAGCTGCTGGGTCCTCCGGGTTGGGAGCATTCGCCGAGACGCCGGCTCGCCAATTTAGGTGCGAGGCGCCTCAAAATGGGCGCAAAACTTCCATCGGCGGTCTAGGACTAGGCCGAGATATTTCATCGTTTGGTTTGACGGTCGACGCGGACGCCGCAAACAAATTTGTGGGCGTCTGCAGGTGGCGGCGTTTCCGAGGCCCGTGAAAAAAAGGGGTTTCGGATTTTCGAGCGCCACTTGTCCTAGCCGCCGGATGCCCCAAATTACTTGAGCGACCCCGGCAGTGGCGGGGAATCGCAGCCCCGGGAAATTGGTGTTACGGGGGTAACGAGGGTGTCGTCTGGGAACAAGTGACGTCGACACCCCCCGATATTGCCGCCATTCGTAACCTAATTCAAAACCAACGTTCCCGGAAGCGGGTCCCAACACCGGACCCCTGGTTCCCCACGGACACCCCGATGGTCCGGAGCCCATCCGGCACGGGAACCCGACACGTCGATGCGGACAGGTAGGGCCCTTGATCACCCTTTTAGGCAGGGGAGGCAACCGTGGTATCGGAGCGCCCCTTTATGCAGGCTTCGGGAGGGGTTGCTTTGGGATGCCGAGGACACCCCGCCAAAACACCCTCACCCCGGGAACCGCATCCCGTGTCAGGGGACCTGACCTGGCAGCAAGGTGGACGGTCGACCGGCCCTTTGCAAGCCTTTACCGTTACCCGCCAGAGGACCGACGTGTTTCCGGGTGCGGACGATGCGGGCCGCCACCGATTCTCCAAAGAGTTTTCCCCACATCGTCCCCAACACATCGGCTCCAGGGGAGGGCGAATCCGCAGGACGCCCCTTCCTTTTGGATGAGGAGTGTCTGCCTGTCTTCCAATTCTGTGGTATTAGGCTTGAGCCGACAGGCAGAAAACATCGCCTCACTCTGGGCTCCAGGGCGTCCCCTAGGCCAGCGTTAACGCGCGTCCCGGAATGCCATCGACCCGGGCGGTGCGTTTGCCCCTCATTTTGAGAAGGGCTGCACCGAACTCTCCCCGGGCTGACTTCTGGCGCTTCCGGAACTGGGTCGACCCCATCCGTGCCATTTTAAACCATCGAAGGTGCCGTGGCTCCTCTCGCTGTGGGAATAAAAGTTCGGCGATAGCCGCAACCAACTGCGGCGCCAGATTCCCGGGGGGCCCCGGACGGCTTCCTTTCCATCACCATTTTTGTAGGGCCGCCCCCACGGATCAAGTCCAGCGCCGCCAACAACTTTCCCAGCCGCGGCGATCGCCCTCGGCTATTCCCACTTTGAGAGCCATCCTTTGCTGGTTGAAAAGAGGCGGAGCAACCGGCCTCCAGGGCCGGGTCTCGCGCCGTCCCCCGGACAACGGGTGGTTTATGCCCCACGATGCACCTCACGCATCGCGGCAATTTCGGATTCCACCAACACCTGGCGTTTAGGAGGGAGACGTTTGGCCTGGGACATCGACGCGTCACACACCTGTCATTGGTCCCGGAGCCATTTGGGCCCCCTCCCATCGACAATGTTGGGGAAACCACGATGCACCATTGCCGCCTCCTTCAAAGAAGCCCGGTCCAGGCTTCCGAGGGCCACCTGGGGCCGTCGTCCTCGGGTCCGGCCAGGCCGGTAAGGTGGTTCGGAGGGCGGAGAACCCGAATCGGATGTAACGATGATCCGAAGGGTCTCGACGCCCGCCCCACCTTTCCCGGCCCTGATTTTGGCGGAGCCAGGGGCGGGGCTAAGCGAACGATACATCAACGATCGACCCGCCCTTGGGCCTCGGCACACGTGTTTACCGAACCCCTGTTTAGGGACCGACAGCCTGACCTCCAGGAGCCATCTGTGGGTCCTTCCCCGTGGTTGCCGCAGGTGAACCCCAAGCCGGGGATTTTGGGTTGAGATCCCCCAACCAGTTACAGGGAAGGGTCCGTAAGAACGGATTGGACCCCAGTCGGTCTAGGAATTTCGAAGTCGGTTGAGATCTGTTGGGAAAAGTACGCTGAAACGACAAAAAATTTCTCCCAACAGAGCGCCGACGAAGCCTGGACCTTTTTTCACGTCCCTCGGGGGAGGGACCCCGCAGGTCCCGGACCACGCCGCAGGTTTGACAGGTCCCCGGGCCCATTGGCTGCCGGGGAACGGGCCGGTTCCGACATTACGGCCATTTGAATCGACCACTGCGGCCATGCTCGAAACCGGAGTCCTGGGCCGCAGGGTTCAGATTTGTCTGCAGGATGCCCAGCGGGCCCTTTACCCCGACGGGCCATTTGAGTCCCTCAGCCGAAGCGGGCCTTGGGTACCTGGCTTCCCGCCAGGCCCCCTTTATTCATCCGCCTTGGTTGGTTTGGTGGTCGCAGGCCGCACCTCCCCCATGGCCAGTTGGGTTTTTTGGCCGCGCACAAGATATGGAAGTGGCGCGGTTTGGCAACCCTTCCGGTGGGCCTAGTTTGGCCTGGCGGTAGCAGGCAACGCTGCGGTTGACCTCCGTGGGGCACTGCCCGCCACGCCCCGATTTCGAGGAGTGGAAGCAGCGCATCGGACGCGCCGCGGCTTGACCGGAAATTTCACCACCCGTAGAGGCGCCCACCATCAATTATTTTTTTTTGGTGGCCAGGCAAAGGCATGTTCCGCCGAGACCGTCCGGTCGGGCGGATATCTGACTTTCGGAGGGACTGGGCAGTTGCCTTTCGCTACCGCCTTCAGCCACCTGTCCATCTAACAAGAATCATCCAGGCCCCGAGATGGGAAAATTTCGCGCACCCCGGGCCCGGATAATTAGAAGAATCTGGACCAAACCAATTGACGGTTTTTCGCCAATTGGTTGGCCTTTTGCCCTGGCGGCCCCGGAACTTGGTGGATTCGGGCCCCCGTTGCCGCATGACGGAAACCGGAGGCCAACAACCCAATGTCCCGGTTGTACACTTTTTCGTTTCGGAGGATGCCAGAATAATGACCCCCTTTTTCTGCTGCGCCCGGCTGCAGCTTGATAACTACAGCCGAGTGAGGGGCCTTTAATTTTGGGCATCCTCTTTTTGTTGGGTTCTTTTGGACCAGCGCCAGGTTTGGCAGTTTTAGGCGTGACACCAGAGTCCACCCCATCCGTGGAATGCCCTGTGCCGCCGAATTTTGTTCCCACTCTGCCCAGGCCGGGTCGGATCCTGGCCTGTTGGTCCGGGGCCCTCTTCTTCCCTTTTTGGCCCCTTCCCTTTTGGGGGAAGGTTTGAAGGGGCAACTTCCTCGGCTTTGGGAGGCCTTCACGCACCCCTTCGGTTGCACGCAGGGGCAGCAGGGGGAGAGGAGGGAGGGGAAGGCAGGAAGCGGACCTTACCCAACTGCCGAAACGAAGGGGCCGCCCTTTATGGCCCGGGAGGGCCGGAGCCGCTTTCCGGCAGTAGGCGGGTCCGCACCGTCGTCGCGGTGAGCCTGGAGAAGGGAAAATGTCCACGATAAAGCTTAGCCTCAACATCGGCTGGCAGTCCCCTCAGCGTGGAATATTTTCTTCACCGCGGGCCCCGCCGGTTCTGTTTCAAGAGGCCGCAGACGACGCACCCCCTTCGAGAGCCTCTCTCCGCTTCCAACGTTTGTTTTAATACTTCCGTATCTCGGCCCTGACTTGGGTGGAGCGGCTCTTGATCCACCAAACCGGTTTTAGGCGGAGGAGACTTTAAGGGCACGTACGGGCCCTCTTCCAGGTTCCGATCTTTGGGCAACCTGGGAGATGATGCTAAATTTTTGAGCGCCATTCCTTTTGGTCCTCCGGGGTTAAGGTCCTCCTCCCCACGGCCTCTCTCTCCCTCCGGAGCGGCCTCACCATTTTTTCGAGCGGCGATCCTTTTCCCCGCACGCACTGCTGCCCCTTTTGGGCCTTTCGTTTTGCCAGCATGACCCAGATCGGTGGTAGGGTCCGCCCGCCGGTTTGACCGCGATCCGCAGCGGGCGTTTTAGAAAAACGCCCACGTTGTCTCGCATCAGTGGTGAGGCAGGTCGCCCTTCTTCCCCGCCACCACCTTTGCGCCGGCTGATCCTCCCCCCAGAAGACCTGCCCGGTGGCCTGTCCTCTTTAGCTTAGGAAAAATTTGAGGGCATACCCGCGCCTTTCGCCATTTGGAGAGCCGGCCTCACCCGGGTCCGTTCTCCTCTTACTAGTCCTTCTTGATATGCTATTGGTGTCCGTTATCATGGTTGTCATGTTTCTGCCGATCTTCCTTTTTTTATTTATTTTTGATTGATCCATATCCAATCCCACGGAGATTAGGTAAAGAAGTCCACCGGCCAGGGACCATGTAGCACCGTAACCCAAATACGCCTGGGGGCGGAAGTTCCCAGGGTGGGGTTAATGGCTTTGTATCGTTCCAGCCGTTTGCGAGCACCCGACGCCACCGTACCACAACGCCGGAGATCAACCCGGTTTTTTAGGAGAGGGTTGGTCCCCGCGGTCCGGCCCAAGGAAGGACCTCTACACCCGCCGCAGGCCGGGCAGACGTGATCCACGACACCACGACAGGCCGAGATCGCCTGGGGTGTTCGGCAAAGCTGAGGCAATTCACTGAACGAACACACCGTCCCCTCTCGGGGACTTCCATTCATACATCTCGCCTTTTTGCCCCTTTGCCCCAATCCCCACACACACATTCATACCTTTTGCTCTTTTCATACCTTTGCTCTTCATAAATTACGGCCCGGCGAGGCTCTGACGCACTCGGGTAGGGACTGGCCTGCATCCCGTTTTCTTAAAAAGAGGGGCAGGGAGCGAGGGTCGAGGCCCGCCACAACAGGGTTTCACCTCTGGGAGCAGCTGCCCTCGCCACATCTCCACCCATTAACGGAGCAGAGGTGCACCCCCGTTGTTTTGTCCGCGCCGGGTTGAAGCCGGCATTCCCCCATATCTGGGGCGTGCCCCATCCGCAACCTTTGGGACCGCCGGATGGGAGATCTGACAACCCACACCGGGGAAACCTAACCCAACCTAACCTAACCTTAACCTTTTTTTTACCGTGGGGAATGTTTACCATACCCGTCCCGCGGGGGCAAAGAGGGGGTTTCGGACCCGCACCGACTAAAACCACCACGTTGTTCCTTGTTGACGTTTTGGATGGGGGCCCGGGAAGTTTATCACCATCTGCAACCCACCCGGGCGCTGGCCGCCGAAGCAGCCCCATCTCGGCCCCTACGGCCATCTGTTTCCTCTGGGCGCCGGAACCAGCGCCCTTCGTCCTCGGCCCTTTGGGGCCAGGTAACAGACTCCCCGAATCTTTCAGGGGCCGGGAGCCAGGATTCCTGACCACGCAAGGACCAACCTCCCAGGCCCCCAGCGGCGGGCCCGGATGTTGCCCGCCGTTGCCATTTTTGGCCGGAAGGAGGAGAGATCGACGACCCAGCCGAATGTCCCCCTCCCACGGCCCCTCCACACCGCATCAGGGTGGCCGGTTCGTTGAGTCGGGGGAGGATAGGGAGAGCGGGCCTACGGAATACCGACACCCTTCTTTCCCCCGGATTTCCTTCCTTTCCCTTGGTTGGGAGAGACAGGAAGGGCGGCACACCTACCTCCTGCAACCCCGTCCCTCGAACCCTCCTTAAATCCAAAGGGGCTTATTCAGCCCGCTTGGAGCAGTTTTCCTCCACGGCCGGCCTTTTACACCCAGGCCGGCCAGGTTCCCTTAGCTTCCCCGGCGGCTGACCCAAGGTTGCAGGTACTGAGCCCCCAGGCTGTCAAAGCGAGAAATTGTTGGGGGAACCTAACCTAACCTAACCCAACCTAACCTAACCATACCCAAAATTATTTTAACCTTATAGCAACCTTTCTTGTTCTTCACCAAACTTTCAATAATTAGAACCAATTTTTTCCTGTATTTTTAACAATTTTTAAGCATCATCCGTTGAGTAGTTTCAGTTTTATAGCAAATCTTAGTTTCCGGGCCATACAAAACTTTTTTTCAAAAATTAATTTTTCGATATCTTTTCAAACCCCACAGCCATTGTTCTGATATTTTGCAACACAATAATAACCAATTAGTACCTACCCATTTAAAGTGATTTCGGCGGAGACCATTTAATAGTTTTGGAGTTATTGCATTTTCCTATTTTTATAGTAACTGTCTTAGGAATCCAAATTTTTCAAAAAATCACTCACCTTTTTCGACACAAACCTTCTGATTCTTCAATCGCCAACACCACCTGCACCAAATAGACGCGGATATCTGCGAAAACAGAAAAATTTAGAAAAGTCTACCTAAGCAGAATAGCATTGAAATATTCACACCCAAAATTATTTCTAACTCATAGCAATCTTTCTGTTCTTCACCAAACCTTTCAACAATTAGGAACTAATTTTTCCTGTATTTTAATACCAATTGGGCTAATCATCCGTTGAGTAGTTTTCAGTTTTATAGTAAACTAGTTTCCGCTTACACAAAACTTAATTTTTCAAAATTCAATTTTTTCGATACTTTCAAACTCTCAGCCACTGTCTGATACATTTTCCTGCAAACACAATAATACCAATTAGTACTACCCGCATTTAGTGATTTCAAGTGAGATCCATTGTATAGTTTATTATCGAATTTCTTCCATTTTTCTAGTAGTAAATCCAGTTTTAGAATCCATATTTTTCAAAATTCACTCACCCCTTCAGCACAACCTGATTCTTCATCGCAGCACCACCCGCACCAACAGTGACGCGATATCTGCAAAATTGCATACGAGCAAAGGCTGACTGGCGGGACCACAATGCGTTTAGCCCGAGGCGCGGTGCGAAGAGTGCGGAACAGTCTGGCTGGCCGCGCGCGCTGCTGGCGATGGCTGGCCGGAGAAGCAGCGCTGGGTCTCGCAGGCGGGCTCACGTGGATCCAGGTAAACCTCCAGAGGAGCGAACATGCCACAGCTGAGCTTGATAGTTGAGGCGCAGCGTCGTGTAAACAGTTTTTGGTGATGCAAGAGCCTTTATCGAAGATATATCCGTGTGCAATGCAGACGGCACAATAATGAATAAAAAACGTCAAAGCCAAAATTGCCCTGATGACACTGACAGATACCATCTGGGCACTGACCCACAACTACAGTCTAGAATCAGTCCCGGCGTGGGAGGTTGTGTAAAATTTGAACCAGATAAGCCCATCTTCCCATATCTGGAACAGCATCAAGGTCAGTTTGAGGCCCTGAGGACGCGGCGGTACTTGGCGGAGATCAAACGCGAAAATGTAAGTTTCTATTACGGACAGGAGGGGGTTAGAGGCAGCGGTCAGCGTTCGGACGAATGGGACTCATATCCTCAACCAGGGTCTGAGCTAACTCGACAATTCTAAGGGGTGGTATTAGGTAACAGAAGCCGGGTGCGGACGTGACGTGCTGCTCGTCGACTCTACTTCCGAAAGTAGTAAACTGAGGCTCTCCCGATGATCACCGGATCGGACCACAGGGCAATCCTTCTGATATACTGAGAGTGCAGCTGGCATAGTGACATACAAAAATACAACAAGAAAATACACACTAAAGAGAAATTGGGGTGAGTTTCAGAGAACCCACCCAGTCTTTTGACTGCAACGACCAACAGGACTCAATATTAAAAATAGATAACATACAAAATGTAGATCAAACAATACAAAATTTGCCAAATATAATAACAGTAGTCTGTGACAGCTGCATTCCCAAGCTTCGAAGAGGAGGAGAGGGAAAAGGGTTGCCCTGGTGAACGGGATGAGTTGGATGGTCTGCTGGAGGTTCCAGACTTAAGCGCCGCATTATGCGGGCGCCCGTCAGGCGGAGGGAGTCGGCAGTACCTCACGGCTGTTGAAAATTACTATCTCGCAGTGAGGAGGTCATCAGGGACCTCTAGTTGGAAAGATTTCGCTCTAAACAGGACAGAGAGTCACCGATGGAGTCTACAGGCGATGCACAGGACAGCGGGCCAGACACGAAGACTCCCCATAGGGGTCTGCGAGGGTAAAACCCTGGGAGACGAGAGTCGGCCGGTGGGTGTTGGCGACATATTCTATCTGGAAGATAGGGCGAGCGACAGAAGACTATGTCGGAGAGAGGTAGCTGGTGTCGAATAGGGACGCATGATGACCGCTGCGACCCAATCTTTACAGCGGAGGAGCCGAAATGGTCGGCATCGAGCTTCAACCTGCAAAGGCCCCCTGGACACGACGGACTCACAGCAGACATATGTCGGGTCGCAATCATCCTGTCCACCGACCTTCTTTCCTGGCGATCGCGAACGCCTGCCTTTCGCCTCCTCACATCAGGAAGTGGAAGGAGGCGACGGTGGTGTTCTTGCGAAAACCGGGGGAGAGGAGATCTATACGCATCCCAAGTCCCATAGACCCATTGGTCTACTGCCAGTCCTGGCAAATCTTTGAGAAGATGCTCATGGCGTCAAATGGTACGTCGTACCGGCCACCAGCAGAAAGCACATGTTTATGCCACAACGCTCAACTGAGGACGCCCTCTATGATCTGGTGAACAAATCGAGAGACAGTTAGCCGAAAAAGGCTGGACTGTCGTGATATCACTGGACACAGAGGGAGCCTCGACAATGCTTGCGTGGCTTACTACAGATGGCTGGCAGAGATTAAATGCCCGGTAAACCTGAGGCGACTGTCGATAGCCATCTGAAGATAGAAAGTGCGTCAGGTTTGCCGGAGAAGAATGGGTCAGGGCCAACAATTGGCGATGCGTACAAGGGTCACTGGTGGCCCAACATTCTGAACCTGGCTTCTCAAACTTTCTGTAGAGCTGGATGAAGGGCTGCTTATACAGGCATTCGCGGACGATATCGTAATTGGTGTTCTCTGGGACCGGGCCCTAGACGTCCAGGAGAGGGCGAAATCGCGGTCCTCGTCAGTGCAGAACTGAGGTGAACGAAACAAACTAAAATTTGCGGCAAATAAACAAAAGCCATTCTGGTTACCAGGAAAACTAAAATACGACACCCCTGGTTCTGCGCATAAGCGGGGAATATGCATAGAGCTTTCCCAGAGCGCAAAGGTTCTGGCTCATAATAGACGAGATAAGCTGACCTTTAACAGCTTCACATTAAAACAAGGCCTGTTGGGTGTCCAGAACTTATACAAGCAACAATAAGGGCTGTAAAATCAACTGGGTCTGGAAATTCCGGAGATCACCAGGACGATATACACTGCAGTGGTAGAGCCGGTCGTCTTGGAGCACGCGCAGCGAGCGCATGGGCCCCGCGGCACCAAGAAGGTCCGCACAAGGCGGCAACTGCAAGGATAAGCAGCGCGGCTTCGTGCAGAAAGTTATCAGGGAGGTACAGTGACGGTCTGCTAAACTCGGCCCTATTGCTTCGTAGGGATTCTTCCCTTGACCCCGGGTTCAGGAAGGGCCACTTTTATATGAGGTAAAGAGGGGTCGATTCTACGAGTGATAGGAGACCGGGGGCTGAGTCCTGGTACCATCTAGTAGACCGGCTACAATTCCGGCGAAAACGCGGTCCTGATTTGTCTGCCCTGAGTGACGGTGGGGAGGTTTTCCAACAAGCCCCCGTCCCAAGATCTTCACAGACGGAGCAAAATCGACAACAGCAGTCGGGCGGCGCTTTCCATTTGGGATGGCGCTGTGGAAATTAGATCCCGGAAATTAAAGTTGGGAGACTTCTTGCACTCGTCTACCAGAGGAACTACTAGCCCTTCGGACGGCAGTAGAGGTGGTGTATGTTAGAACACCCCGCGCACGAAGTTGTAGTGTTGTATAGCGACTCAAGGTCCGCCTTGAGACGCTATGTGTAGTGACTTCTACACCCGATGGCCATAGAGGCAAGGCGGGAGTGATATCGCCAGAATTGAGCAGGGCGGCCTTTGACCTTTTGGGCAAAGGCACACGGCGGGTGTAGAGGGTAACGAAAGGCGGACCTTCGCGAAGGAGGCCGCCACCGTACTAAAAGGCGACCGGATTCACATAAATGCCCGGTTTCATCTGCTGGTCAAGAGGATCTTCGCGTGAGTCCATTGACGAATGGAATCGGCGCTACATATCGGGAGCCAACAGCCTCAACCACCAAGCTCTTCTTCCCACGGCCGACGCGCACCGTACAGTTAGGAGGTCAACTATCCACCGCTGGTGAAAATCTAACGGGGCATAAGCCAGGAGCATCTCCACTGGTTTGGCGTGTCGGGATGGACCTGACATGCGAATGCGATGGGAGGTTCGTGAGTTCCCGCGCCCGACTGAGGCCCGATGTTCGGGCGGGAGAGACAGAGCCTGCACTGGGAGAGTTAGGCAAGAAGTTAATATTATAGAATTTACCACTAGTTTCCAAGCACAACACAGTTCTTCACTAAATTTAGCAAACAGAATTGTAAGTAGCATAAATAAGAGAAATAGCACTTACAATATTAGTCATATATCATAAGTGAATATATGCATTTAATATTAGTAATATAAATAGAAGTAGGCCAATGTGTAGTAATAGAAAATGTAATTGTAAGGTAAATGTGCTAAACTAGGAAATATAAGAAAATATGTAAGAATGCATAATAAGATAAATGTCAGTAAGGAATTTGTAAGAATATGTTAAAACGCCCTAGACTGAGTAACAGGTAAGTGCTAAATAGACAAAAGTGCAAAAACTGAAACTGTACAATAAAAAAAGAAGAAAATAATAAAAGTGTTAGAACTGAATATATTATTAAGTGAAAATAGTATAAAAAATATAAAGATAAGTACAAGAACATGTGTACAGAACAATCCAAAAGAGCCAAAGTACAAAAGAACACGTACAAACAATAAAAAAGAGCTAAACCAGGTCCCATCCACTACGTCAGAAAAAAAAAAAAACCTTTTTTTTTTTTTTTTTTTTACCGGGAAACGTTTACGCATACCATTCTGCGGGGCAAGACGGTTATGTCGGACTCGCACCGACCAAAACCACCACGTTGTTCCTTCCCGACGCGAAGTGGGGTCGCAGGAACGTTTTTCACCCATCTGCAACCCCTTACCCTCGGCGCTACCGCCGCCATAGCTCCCATCTCGGCCTCATGGCCATCTGTTCTCCCTCTGGGCGCGTGTCGGAACTATGCGTTTTCTGTCTTCGGGCCCCCAGCGGTAATAGACTCTCGAGTCTGTTACTCAGGGCCATGGGGAGCCAGGAGTTCCTTGACCATTATATGACAAACCCCAGCCCCAGCGGCGCCTGATGTTAAGCTCCCGCTTTCAGCTACATTGGCCGTGTAATGGAGAAGAGATCGATCGACCCATGCCGAATGTCCCTCCCACGGCCCCTCCACACTGCAGCCTACGGAATTGACACCTCTTCCGCGACTCCACCTTGGTTGCGAGAGACAGTGGTAGGTACACCTACCTCTCTGCACCTGTCCCTCGAGACCTCCTTAGGAGGCATCCAAAGCGGGCTTGCAGCCTGGGTTTGAGCAGTTTCCTCCCACGGCCGGCCTTACCTCAGGCCGGCCAGGTTCCTTCTTAGCTTCCCGCGGCCAACCCAGGAAGCCGCAGGTACTGAGCCTCCCACCGCCATGACAAAGCGGGAACCTGTCTGGGGAACTTTTTTTGCCGTTGAAAATCCAGCTGATGGATTCCCTGCCGTCACAGTGAGGGGACAGCGGGATATGTACCCTGACCAAGATGGAGCGGGGCCGGTATACCCACTCAAAAACCAACGGTTGTTCCTTTCTTACAGTCGCTGTAGCCGGGCCGCGTGGCACGCTGATTACAGTCTTCGGCGGCCCTGCGCGACGTGGCCCTTCGGCCTTTCTCCGGGTGTTAGACACCTGAACGTCGTTTCTTTAGGCGCCGTGCCGAACAAACAGCACGGCGCCCCTCTGAAGCCTTCGGGCGGCGGGCACCCTCTGCCGGCCGCCCAGCCCAGTGTCAGGGGAAGGTTGCGCGCGTGGCCGCCACCTCCTTCGGCGCCCTGGCCTTTCTTTTCTGCGGATGGCCAGGCGCCTACGGCCTCCTGTCCCTTTCTCTGTGCGGCCTCCTTCCGCCATCACGTCCCTCGCAGCAAGCGATTGGCGCCCCACGACCAGTTTCAGCATCCTGCGCACTACGGTGGTAAAGCGAAAGGTTCTGTGCCCCTCCCGACGGACACCACGCAGCTCTCGGTACGCTTGACCTGTTGGGCACTCCTTCCAGCGCGTGTTGCCGTCTCTCGGCATTACGCCGCCACAGTGGTGGCACCTTCAGGCTCCCCTCACCGGCCACGCGGGCACAGGTACCCTCCTGAAGCAGCCATGTCCCGAGAGAACTCAGCAGGTTGCGTGTCGTTAGGAGCCATGTCCCTCTTTCTAGCCACCACTTAAGAACGGGGCGTATGGTTTATTGGTCTGGACGGCCGGCGCTGGGGTGCTCCAGCCGCAGCCTCCCACTCCCAGATTGCAAGTAACGTTCTGCCCTTATCTTTCTAAAGGCCTCCCTCAAGTTCCCGAGATCTGCCTCCTCGCGCCAGAAGAGTGACGCGAGATTTCGGCATCCAGGTCCCAGGCAAGGAGCCATTAACAGTAAGACGCGCCCCGCCGGAGATGGTCCGGTAGCCCCTGTACGGCTCTGGATCGCCAGCACCTCTGCTCTTTCTAACACTGCCGTACTCTCCTTGGAGGGTGTCGGCCTGCACGGGTGCCCCGCACAGGACTACGGGACCTGATCGACCTGGCGCGTAAAGGCGAAGACAGAGCTGCTGGTCCTCCGGTGTTGGGGAGCAGCCGAGCTGCCGCCGCTCGCCAATTTGTGGGGCGCGAGGCGCTCAAATGGCGCAAACTCCATCGGCGGTCTAGACTGAAGCCGAGATATTTCAGTTGTTTGACGTCGACGCGGACGCCGCAAACAATTGCGGGGCGTCCGCAGGTGGCGCGTTCCGGAGGCCCGTAAAAGCAAAGGGCCTCTAAATCCTTCGAGCGCCACCGGTCCCAGCCGGGCCGATTGCGCCCAATAACTGAGCGACCCTGCAGAAAAGAGAATCGCGGTTCCCTGCGAAATTATTAGGTGCCACGGCGGTAACGAGGGTGTCGTCCGCGCAACAAGTGACGTCGACACCGATATTGCCGCCACGCAGTTAATCTAATCGAAACCGTTCCGCCAGGAAGCGGTCCCAACACCGACCCCTGTGGAATCTGACACGACACCGATGGTCCGGAGCCCATCTCGGCACGGGAACTCGACACGTCGATGTGCGACAGGCAGGCCTCTGGATCACCTTTGCAGGTAGGAGGCACCCTGTGTATCGGAGCGCCTTTATGGCTCCAGGGCAGGTGTTGATTGCGTTGGCGGCGTCGAGCGGTTCCGCCCGGCCCCGCCCGCGTCCGCCGCACCACCGCAGCACCGCGTGGACGGTCGATCACCCTTGGTAGCCATACCGCCACCCGCCAGATTTTGGACCGACGTAGCCCCAGGTGCTGGACGATGCGGCCGCCACGATTCTCTCAAAGAGTTTTCCACATCGTCCAACGTCTGGGGGAACCTAACCTAACCAACCCTACCTTTTGCTGTTGGTAAGTCTGAAGATGGATCCCCGCGCGCGCCGCCAAAGTGAGGGGTAGCGGGAGGCGTGGGGCCCCCGACCAAGATGGAGCGCCGGTATACCCACCTTCCAAAACCAACGGTTGTCTTTTTCTCTTGAAACAAGCGAAGCCGCCGCGGCACGATCACAGTTCGGCGACCCTGGCGATGGCCCCTCGGCCTTCTTCTCCGGGTGTTGGGACACCTGAACGTTTTGTGCGCCGTGCTGAACAAAACAGCACGGCGCTCCCCTTGAGCCCTTCTCTGGGCGGCGGGCACCCTCTTGCCGGCCGCCCAGGGGCTTCAGTGTCAGGGGAAGGTTAGCGCGCTGCACGCCACCTTCGGCGCCCTGGCCTTCTTTCCGCGGATAGCCGGGCGCGCTCGGCCTCCCCTGTCCCTTCATGGCCTCCTTCACATCACGTCTCGGTAAAAAGCAAGTGACGGCGCCTCTACGACCTTTCGCTCTCTAGCATCCCAGCACCATGCAGGTAGCTGCGTCGCCCCACGACACCACATGCAGCTCTTTGGCGTTAACCTAACCTAACCTAACTTTTTCAGCAGCAATCCAGTTATGGATTCCCCGCCGCCAAAGTGAGGGGGCAAAGTGGGGGATATGGGGTTCTTGACCAAGATGGAGCGCCGGTATACCACCAAAACCAACGGTTGTTCCTTCTTCGCTGTAGCTGGGGCCGTGGGCACTGATCAGTCTTCGGCGACCCTGGCGCGACGTGGCCCTCTCGGGTTCTCTTTCTCCGGTGTGTTGGGACACCCGACCGTCAAGCGAGCGCCGTGTGCCGGAACAACAGCACGGCGCTCTTCTGAGGCCTTTCATCGGGCGGCGCGGCTTC
>JAGSMT010001090.1:0-20726 GCA_029286875.1 Lamproptera curius | reverse complement strand
TCAGCTGCCATCCTGTGGCGGACTTCGTTAGACCCAAGCTGAGATCTAGACTGGGCCCAATCGTACTCACGACCGTGGATCTTTCCACACCAGTGCACACTGCTTACATCAGGCAACCCTAAGTAGTATGCATAGGGAAAACGGTGCTTGCCATGCAAGATGCCAAAGGGCAAGAGGTTTCCTGGCATGTCCGGTCTGGCATCCTCAAGCGGGAAGTGTATTTTCCAGGCTGGAATACATCAGGACTCGGGTTCATCTGCAGAACACACAAATCTTGTTCCACCATCCCAAGCTCTGGTATGTTTGCATCCCAGACATCCCTCCTTTCATGGTGGCATCGGTGACCTAGCCCCTGACCATCTAAGTATTCAGAGCTGTAAAGTTACTCCCCAGGATTGCCATCCCCACCATCTCATGGTCCAAAACCCATCTTCATGGTCCATAAAGCTCTGATCCAACTGTGAAAAACGGGGAAAAAGATTTAAACAACTAGCATCTATCACAATTACCACCTTACCAATTTCACCTAATCATTTTTCTCAAACACCATCTTTAAGCTTTTATTGTTTTTGCCAAAATCTCCACCCGTGGTTAGCATTGGTTAAAATCAAAGTATAGTAAAGATGAGATAAGCCCGGGCAACATTAACCCCAGACTCCACCTCCCAGATTCATTCAGCTGCTTCAGCTGGGTTACAATCGACAAATCATTAAAACAAATAAATAATATTTTCACCCGAAACCAATCTGACAGAGGCACGTCATGGCATATGATAAACCACAAAACAAATCCCAAGAAATTTTTCTCCGTCAATACTGTGAATCATCGACATAAATTATTCCATATGTTCCTACACTACCAACATTTCTACGAAATTTCTCGCTGAAGATCGGAAACCCAGGCCTCTCATAACAGTACACACCATCCATGGTCCAAATTAGGTAACTGGTTGGTGATCAGGATACTTTTTCTGAAAAATAAAAATTTTCATGATCAATGAAATGCCAACCATGACTTTCCAAGTACCTGGATGTAAGCCTTCAGGAATCATCCTGAAGCGTAAAAGAACCCAGCACATTCCGCAGGGCCGGGACAGGGGGCTCGACATCAGTTTGAGAATCACACAAAATTTTATATGGGAATCAACTGAAAGGAAAAAACGCCATGAAAAGCCATCCCGCTTGCAGCACCCTTCCCGTTCTGTTGATCTTCCTACCACATTCCCAGACCCCTTCAGGCAGCAGCTTGTGGACTTTTTTGCTTTCTTTGACAAGTCCGTCCGTCAACCAGGTTTGTCGAGGATGCCAAAGTGACACATTTTGAACTTGGCATGACCCTACAACCCAAAAGTCCCAACCAACCTTTGCCAATGGCCGCACCCTTGAAACATCTGCAAGCATTCCACAGGGTCCTCCCCCCACGAGCTTGGGTCCCAGAAAGATCTGCGAGTCTGGTCAATGTTCCCGCTGAGACAGAAAAATTGAGCCCAAGCGCCCATGTTTTGGTTCATTTTCACACGGCTCTTGCAGCCAAGTGAATGCACCCCTGAGAGGCCCGTCCCGGACGCCATCCTCCACCCAGCTTGACCACGCCTGCCCCGGAGTACGGTCCAGGGCCACATTCCATTGCCGCCGACAAACCACCGCCCATGGGGCTTCCTGATGCAGTCTGCGAGCATTCAGAAATGGGACAAGTTGCACAACCCAAAACCCTCACTTCCATGAATGGGAGTTTGCCGGCTTTGAGGGTACCCCATCCTCGACCCCCAAAGACTATCATTTGGAGGAGGGTCCGAATTTTGTCTTAATCCTATGGCCAGAATCACAAACAGTCATCAACGGGTGCTGCTCACAGCATCTGGGGACCCAAAGTCTTTCCAGAGTTCCTGCTACCCCGTGCGGACTCAGAACATCTGAAGATTTTGCCCGGATCTCTCTCAACATGTCTCCGCATGCGCAGGTGTTCTTCTGAATGCTTCGATTATGCCCACTTCCGCCTCGACCCAAACGAAGTCTCTTCAGGAAGATTGTAAATGAGTACAAAAGAAAGGTGTCCGAACCACCAGGAAAACAGAGTGATCGCCTAGCCAATAAACCTTATTGGAAATATTTTTAGCTATATGTGGCCATTGCGAACTTTTTCTGCCAGTAGCACCGCTGAGCCTTGACAACAACAGACCCACCATCAGGCCCACTTCAGACTACGAGATCTCACCCATGGTCCCCACCCCATCCTCCGAGCGAACATCACCTTTCCCCGGCCTTTCCTTTAGACATCCTCCGCTTTTTCTTTTCAGACGTCCTCATCTTCGACAATGCCCATCCTGCCAGGGCCCCCAAACCCTTGACCCCTAGGACATCCCCTTGTTTGGCCTGCTCCTCATCCAAGATCGTTATGTCCATCACGTCTTCCTCCCTGTCGGAAATCCTCTTCACTGTCCTCTGAGCCCTCTTCTCGGATCAGCCCAAACCCTCTTGTCATCTTGCCCTGCAGACAGCCCCAGCCCTGAATAGTGCTCAGGCGTCAATTTGGTAGGTCCGGAATGCCCAGGACCCGGGAACCGTCCCGGCCCATAGTTCCAAATCCAGTTCCACCGTTCTGTTCAGCCCAATCTCTCTGCCACTTGTTTGTGCATTTCAGAACAGCAAACCCTGTCCCTGTGCGGGGCCCACATACCCAAAATCTCTCCTCTGCACCAACCACTTCCCCACAAAGCCCTCCCAGATCGTGACCTTTCTCTCCGTCACCTGGAGCAAGCCCCTCTCTGCTCTGCCTGTCTGGACAGTGCCCAGCCCCTCCAATCCCATTGATGTTGCTCACAACAAATCCTCGTCCTGCCGACATCCGCGGGTTTTCCCAATCGATTCTTCGCCGGATGGGTGACGGCCTGGCTTTCAGCCGTCGAAGCTCCAGTGGATGGGCCCCCCATCAGGTCCCTGTACACACCATTCACGATCTCAACTCCTCAAACCTTATTATCTGTCGCCAAACACAGCGCGATCCTCAAACGGCCTCAGCCTCCTTCCCATGGTTGCCATGCCATCAAACCAAAACCGTTGAGCTCATTGTCGAGAGCCAAGTGTTTGTAGATTTCGTGCCATCTGTGGTGATTGCTAGTTCATTCCATTGAGATTTAGTGTTTGTAGATTCTTCAGCTGTCCTATCTGGGGGAGGCTAGCATTTCATCGAGCCATTTTTTCCACCTTCAGCAGTCCTATCTGGGTGGTGTGCTTGCTTATTGCCCGGATATAGTCTTTTGATTCTTCAAACCTCCTATGTGATAGGGTTTTGTTGTTTGTCACGAGATCCGTCTTTGAGACGACCAACGTCCTATCCATGATGGCGGTTCTGTTAACCACAGTTGGAGATCTGACTGGGTGCCCACATCGTACCCGATGCAGATCTATTTCACCGTGCACCCGGCAGCATGAGAAACCCTAAATAGTATGCATAAGGATAAAGTGCTCCCTTTTATGCAAGATCCAAAGACAGGGACTCCTCAGTCCTTCCCGATCCTCTGCAAGGGAAGCAGGCATCCCAGGTGCCGTTGCATCTTGCTCAGGACTCTTGATGTTGCCATCCACCTCTTGCAGGTTGGCACAGGTCCCAGAGATCTTCCAAAAGATTGTCCTTCACATCACAAGTTCCTCCCCCCACCACTTCCGCTACCCAGCTCTCCCTCACTCCCTGACCCTCCAAGCTCAACGAAACATTCCATAACAAATCTTCCAAAAACTTTTGTTGTCAATATACGGTGGTGTCCATCTTTCGTCCATTCCCAAACAGTAGATAAAATAAGCCTGCAAGAATCAATATTATCACTACCACTGCTGTGCCATCTGAGCCTTCTCTATTATGTCGCCATCAAATCTAACACGATATCTAAATATCCGTATTAGTTTTGTCTTTATCACAGTTGTTACTCACAAGTCTAACAGATCTATTTATGCAGCCCTTCTGTGATGTGGCGGATGTTTGCATTGCCATTGGTCCACAGTCCCTGCAACTTCACAAGTTGATTCTATCTCGATGGCTGTTCAGCCAGATCATCTTCCTTGAGATCTAACAGCTGCTTCTTAGCATTTATTGACTAAAATCTATCTCCACCGTGCAGCCGATATAACAGCGGAGAAAAACAACATGCATAGCTCCCACATACTTCGCCCAGGCAAGAGCCCAAGATCATGGGAGATGGAAATCATAGGCAGTGGATTCAGAGTGTGGCGACAAACAGTAGAAGCTTCCGCCTTGCAGTATCACTGCTGGATCTAGTCAGAGGAACATGAATGCCCGAGTCTATATTCCAGACTGCATAGGAAGTGCCATCCAGGTGCTGCTTTATGGGTGCGGCTGCAGATCACACAGTCTAGAGCAGCAAAGAATGATGGCACATGAGAACATGGCAACCATGAGTTCCCAGAATATGAGACAGCAGAATGCCATTGAATAAGGAGTTCATTCATAGTGTTATGTATGTGTAATCCCACCGACCCATCTCGGGCCAACCTGTGGAGTTCGAGGGATGGACAAATGCTGGAGTAAACGGTGGATAGTAGTAAGCAAGGTCATCTCCTGGTAATCTCCAGAATTCCTTTGTGTAGGTATGCTGATGAGCCATGGAGGCGCGCAAAGTCATCTGCCCTGGTCTCGCACACCTGGCCAATCACATTACTGTCAGCGTGTAAACAGGAGGAACAGTAAACCTAGAGCCTGTCACAGACATCTCTAGAACAGACCTTTTCGCTGTCCTTCTCGTCAGGACATATACTGCCACCTAGCGCTATAGGATCGCTGGGTACATGCTCATATACAGAATGTCAGTGCACTCCATGCCCCTATCTCATGCAGCAGTATTCTCATGCACCTCAAAGCTTGCTATTTCCAAAAGTGTCTCCTCAACTCATGATTGCCATCATGCTCCTGAGCCCAATCGAGTTGCTGGATGCGTTGTTGACTCTTCTCCCTAAAACGAACACCGATGAGACCCCAATACTGAACTTGTCAAACAGCTCTTTGTAAGGGTGCATGTCCATTCCTTCTCGATCAAAGTATTCTAGTGATGGCGTCAGTCCATGGAATAAGGAATCCAATATCCATTGATTGATGTGATACTGATAGTACAAGACAGCGAGACTTACTGATGTTGTAGTTATCAAGATGGGAAACACCTCTAGGTATCCAGTATATAATCCAAATGCAAATCGTCAGATAATCATACATTAATGAACAAGCATCGCTCTGAATGGCTGATGGTATATCCTGCAGACTATGTTTTTTTCTTCCTGGGACCTCGTAATGAGTCAAACATGATCTCCAGAACTACGCTCCAAATGCCAGACATGAGCAGGTTCTAAGATCCGTTAGAGAAGCAACATGGTGATAAAGTATTCTCCTACTGCTAAGTACATATTTTATGTAATCAGATGATATATCGACTCTCCAGATGAGTGACGGTGGAGTGTTAATAGAAAGCTTGTTTCTGGCGGTGCAAAGAGGTATGTTCCAATGCAATGATAAGCAAGAGCAGACAATGAGATAACCACGAACAGCCATATACCTCGAACTGCTTTTCCCAATTCCCCCTTTGAACATTTGTGAGGTGGTTTATCCCTCCTATTGCCCCCCAATTGGGAAATTTCCATGGGTATGGGCAAAAAACATCAAAGGGATAAGAGGTTGTGCTTTCGGTGGGACACTGGAACCAACAAAAGCATCTTCCCCAACAGACTTATTCTCCAAAGAAAATGAACCCCTTCTTGGGCCCCCTCCATCTGTAAAGCCCGGTAGGCCAAAAAGCCGGCCCAAAACCCCCACCTTTGCATCTGCCTGCCATTAACCACCTAATGATCAAAGGGGAGCACCGAGCAGAATGCCCTCAATTGTGCCATTCATTTCTGTCCATAATGGGAGAATGGGAAGGCGATAGGGGCGAGACAAAGAAGATCAAGAGCCTGCATCCAGATATATACCTTCTGTGTGTTTGCATAGTGGTGTGGACGAGGACATTGTGCTGATGCCTGGGCAAGGGGCATCAAATAATGACGGCCGGTATATTTGCCAATGCTGAAACAACGAAGGGCAGGGTTATATCAAAGTACTAAGATTTCTTATTTCCAATTTGTCCAGACGAGCGTTGTTTAAGGTATTGTGACTGCAATACTAGAATCCATCAGAATTCCCCAGCATATCTCCAATATTCCCACAGTGTTGTAATTTTTTTGCCGATCATCCTCTCCCAGTGTCGTGCTGGTGCCGGGAACAATGAGACCCATCTTGCCGGGACCATTAAACCTCGGACCCAGGAACCCTCCCTGTTTCTTCCGTCCTCATCGGCAAGACGGTGCCCACTTTCCTCCCCAAATCCATCCCTCTTCGTCCCTTGTGAGCCCTCTGTCTCGGATCAGCCCAACCCTCTTGTCATCTTGCCCCCTGCCTTGTGGCCCCGCACCCCGAAATTGTGCCAGGCCAACGTTGGGGAAATCCGAGGATGTTGGCCATCCCGGAACCTGTCCTGGTCCATGTTAAATTAGCGACCGTTCTTTCCCCAATCTCGTTCGATCTTTTTGTCAGCACTTCAGAACATAATTCTGTCCTGGCTGGTGTCACCACATACCCAAACACTTCTCCTTTCTGCACCCCACTTCCCTCCAAAGCCCTCCAGATCGTCCGACCTTGTCCTCCGTCACACCGGTACCAAGCCCTCATCTTGCATCTGCCTGTCTGGAGTCCCAGCCCTCACAGATCCCATTGATGTTTCTCAAACAAATCCTCGTCACCCTGACATCTTGTCAAGGTTTTCAATCAGATTTTCGCCAGCACACGATGGGTGGGTTCATTTCATTTCCCTCTTTTATTATCCTCCACCCCGTAGCCTCCCTCGGTTGTATTGTGTTGGGAATCCTAATGGCCCATTTTGTTTTAAGAGCCTTGCCTTGTTGTCATCCCCATTCCTGAATGCTTTTCATCTTCCCTGCTAGCTTTGCGATGGGCCAGGCCCATCTCTCTTCCCAAAACAATCAAGGATCCTCAATTTCCTGTTCTTGTCCTCCCGAGTTCTGCTCAACACCATGACCTTTACCATAACCGCCTGATGATCCTCCTTGCCATAGATCATCCGCAACACCCTCTGGGCGACTCCCACTTTTCATTAGACACTTTCCACACCTCCATGAGACCCCTCTTGTGACTGGAGGTGGTGTTGCCTGGCTTCATTTGAAGCCCAGTGGATGGGCCGTCATATCCCGACACATTCTTACTGTCTCAACCTTTCACCCATTGTACCGCCATCAAAACACAACAAGATCCCCAAATCGCCCCAGCCTGTCCTTCCCAGGTTTCCGCCATCACCAACCAGGCAAGGTTCCTCCGTCAAGAGTCAGGTTAAGACCCATCTGGATGGAGGCTGTTAGCTTATTGAATGGAATCTAGCTTTGCAGATGACCACGTCCTATCGGGTAGTGTTTTAACCTCGTTATTCTTAGATCTAGTTTTTCAAATTTCCAATGTCCATCTGTGGAGTGGTTATTATTTGATGGAATCTAGTTCCAACTTCCCAACTGTCCATCTTGGGTATTGTGTATTTATTCCCAATGAGATCTGTTCGAGATTCTTCAACCGTCCTATCCTTAGGTGTTTTTTGTTCTTGTCACTGAGATCAGTCTTGCAGATTGACCAACGATACCTGTGGCGGGCCCTTGAGATAACTCCCCAGATTTGGCTAATAGTCGTTTTAACATCATCCGACCGCAGACTTCCCTCACCAGGCACCGCGCAGATGAGCAACCCTGAAGATAGTGGGTATAGGAGCGTGTCCCTTTTTATGCAAGATCCCGGGGAAAGGAATGTCCCTGGGTCCTGAGCTCCTGACCTGGATCCTCTGGATTCCTCCTGATGGTGGCACGACACGGCCCAGCACTTCCCATCATCTGGGGTTGCCCCAAGTGTCTTCTTGATCTTCAGTTTCTACCCTTTTCATTTCTCCCCTCATTTTTCCCTGGAGCAGAACATCCCCGCCTCCTTTAGAAACTCTCCATGCATTCTCCTGCTCTATGGATTTCTGAGGCCACTTTAATTTTTGGAGCAAACAAGGAGTACTCATCATCAAGAGTGCGAATTAACAGAAGTAGAAAAAGATTAAAGTCTTGCCCAGATTGAATTGGGAATCAGCCCAGGATCTTACCAACTTTCCAACTTTCTTTCCTTTCAACATCCAATAAAACATGAGTTATTTACTAATGCCTAGGGAACCTAGTGAAATCCTTTCTAAGATATTTCAAAGATTTTAAAGATTTTTTATTTTTTTTTTTTATCAGGGGAAAAAAAACCCCAACAAGAAATATCCCCAATCTCCCCCTTTCATCAGATCCAGATCGATATCCAATTTCGTCATCCAAAACAACACTATCCCCAAATATATTTTAACTCTGTCTTTCCTAATTTTTACCCATCCCAAACCCTGCAATGTTTTTGCCCGTTAAATCAGCAAGTTGTTATAAGATCTTCATTCCTTTGGTAGTTCTGTTAATTTTTTCTGGACAGATTCTATTTTTTCAACAGTCCCATCTTCTCCGGTATCTTTGTTAGATTGTTTCCATTGAGATACAGTTTCCTTTTGATTAAATAATCTTCTTCCCTGGGGGACTTCTTCCAGGTTCCGTTTTAGATCTAGAATGAAATTCTTCCATCGTACGTTAAAATCCAATTTCATCAACCTTTACAAGGCAAATGATATTTCTTTTTTGAAAGTTTTATGAAAAGATCAAAAGTCGATGGGGTGTCTGAGGACCTGTGAAAAGAGGTGCCACTAAATTCACCCAACAAGGCAGCATAAAAATTTCCTACTCCCCACTGTTGCCCATTCATCGTTCCCTACGCCCTATCCAAGGTCGTTCTGATTCTCAAAATAGGGCCTCGGCCCATGCCCAACCCTGACACCTAGTGCCATACTTTTCCGTTTTGCACATGGCCGAGCAGTGAGTTGCCCTCTGCCTCCACAGGGCACAGCATTTGCCATCGCGCTGCTTCCCTCTCCTCCCATTCTGCCAAGGAAACATACAGTCCCGGGCCGGTTCAAGGGGTATCACGCCATCCCAGAACCAACGGTGAGCTCCCGCATTCCAACAGCGGAGGTCTCACATGCCAGGACGAAGGCATGAACAGCGGCACAGCCCACCACAGGAAAGTTTTGTCCATTACATCACCTGGTCAGTGGTATCATGATCGCCAGACAAGCGGCCGAGATGTGCTGAGGGAAAAACATAAATAAAAGGGGGAACCGTTTATTCGAAATGATTTGGTCTATGGACCTGCCACCAAGGCGTCCTTTTGATCTTTATCGCCATGGCATTTGTCATCCCTGCTTCTGTCCTTGGCCGAGTCCTGACCCTTTTGGGCCCGTCCTGGCACTTCTTACCCTTGGCCGCATGGTTCCTTTCGCCCTCGGCACCTTGTGCTTGCTTGTCATTGGGGGATGTGGGAAAGTTCCAATGTTCACCGCCCCTTTTGGCCACCCAAAAGGGGCTGCCCAGCACTGCCCCATCCGACCGAGCCCGAACACTTCCCCAAGCATCGCTGGAAAGTGGCCCTCTCCAGGTTCCGGGTGAAGGATGGAAAACACGCATCGTCACCCAAGGAGACAAAGTTTTATTCCGGTTAAAATCATCCCCCGGGAAAATTAACATTTTTCAATGCCCGATTTTGCCATATCCTGTGGGCCCACAAGAGGAAATGTTTTCCTTTCCCCTCCCCTTGCGCTCCGTGGAATCCCAAAGTGCCTCGCCACCAAAGGGTGGATCCCCGAAAGACGAACAAAGGCGGACATCACCAATCACAGGATCGTTCCGGACAAGTCTTTCTTCCAGGATGGGACCCAAGAGGGGACAAAAACCTTGTTGTTCTGGTCCCTCAAACCCAGATCTCCTCTGGGGGCAAACAGGGTATTCTATCTGGTTCAAACAGGCCTAATGGTGGAACGACGGCCCGTCCTTGGTTCCAAAGTTGAGACCCCGACCCCTTTTCCCTGTCTAACACTCCTCCATCTGCCCCACAGCCTTCCGGTCCAGACGCCCTTTGGTTCTGGGAAAAGGGGTGAGGTCGGAGTCCTCATCCCAAGGCCCAGGCGCCAATGGCTGATGTTGTCGGTCATCGTTCCACAGCTTGAGGTCCGAACCTTCCCCTTGCAGGAACTCCCCAATGGTGGCCCAGGGTAACGTTGTCGAGGCCTATATTTATATGCCACCCGAGCATTCAGGGCTTCCCTTCCTCCCCTTCCATGCCAAACCCAACTACGGGAATTCTCTTAAATTATTTAGCCCGATACATCCAGGGTCCATCGGGACGATTAAATTGCGATTCCAAATCTTCCGGATGCACATTCGTTTCTGCAGTTATAATATTGATTGATAAATTTGGATTTAAAGTCCGGGTTTTAAAGGAGAAATTGTGATTTATTCCTTAGTATTCCCCAAAAGCGCTAAAAGGTTAGAATAGAAGATATGAATGAAGTAAGGAGGGGAATTTTTATTTGCATCAATCAGAAATCAAAGCCATTTATATGATTGGGCCCATTGAAGAATGGGACCCTTCTTTATTCGAAATCTTTTAGAACTTGGATCGGCTGAACCTTTTTAAAATCTCTGGACCCAAAATATCTTCCTAAGATAATCTTCGATTGTCGCCCTTTTCAACACGGATTGCCCCCAATTAAAAACCTTTGCTGCTTCAGTTGGATTGAACATCAAAAAATTTTTTTGGCTTTTCGCCTGATATATCAAAAACTGCTGACAAATTCAAAGTCATGAAGGTTTGTAAAACTCGTATCCTTGAATCCCAAATACTAATAAAGCAACGAATTCCAACCTTTGAGGTCTTTTTCCTTTAACATACCCATTTTAAAACAAACTTTTTGCACTTTTATGCTTTTCAGCAGTTTTCTAAGTTCTGGTTTTGAATTGGGAAACCTTAAATTTTGAAAATCATTTTTTTGATATTTTTTCATGAAAAACCCAAATTGCCTGTAAAAACTTTAGAGGAACCAAGGATATAGAATGTTCTTCCAGGAATTAAATCATTCCTAAATCCTTAAATTATTTTCAACAAAGTTTAATTTTCATTTAGATTTTGGTATAACAAAATTACAAATATCATTACTGTATTCGGCATTGAATTTTTTCTGATTAAAGTTTTCCCCCCCAATGGGTTTTAAAAGGCTGCATTATTTTTGGAAAAAAAAATTTAAACTAATCTTGATAAAGAATAGAAAATTTTTGATATTTTCATTTTTCAAACAGATTTTTGAGATTCTTAAAAGACATCTAATAGGATATGGGAAGAACTGATTTTACCTTCCCCATGAATAATTGGAATATAATTGAATGATGGCCAAAATTGCCCTTAGAAATAGGCGCATTACATGAAATTTTTTTTCGTTTTGAAATAAATTCCATTAGTCAAAGTAAGAAAGCCTAATTTTGCAATTTAGAATAGGAACTCAAAACAACTCTTGCAGCGGATATTTTATGAATGTCTTCGCCTAATTACCACGGTCTTAAAACCTTTGTTTCCCAATGGTGGGCGGGAGGATGAATGACGAAAAATGATCTTCCGTAAAATTTAAAGAGGTTGAGAGTCAAGATATTTTAAAAACCAAGGGGGATTTTAATCGGTTCTTGCACATTGAGGAGCACGAAGAACCGGGGCCTGGAAGGATGAACAGGAGAAGATGGTTGAGGAGCTCAAAAAGGCATCCAAAAATGGGCCGAGAGGAATGAAGGTAAGAAAACTTTGAAGGAAAAGTTGGCAAACAGGAGGAGCAGAGAATCAGGGAGGAAAAAACAGCTGGAAAAGGAGGAAAAAGCCCCGTTCAAATAGATGCAGAGTCAAGATAAATGTATTTAGAAAATGCGCAAGGTTTTCTTGGTTTTGGAAAGGATCATGTAAAGACCTGATAAAAAAATTGTTTCAGTAGGGACACTATTTCAATCCAGATTTGGACATGAAGAAGGTGTCTCGGGTCAAAAAACCATCCTTAAAATTCAAAGTTGTTGTTGTTTTAAAAACTAAATGCTTTTTTCGTTTTTTTTAACTAAATAGCTACCAAAACCCCCATTTTTCACTGATTTTCCAAAAAAGGGATGGAAGAGTTGTGGGAGGTTTTCCAAAGTGGATGGAGACCATGGGTTTCTTAAAATTGAAGGAGGCCTTTCGGGGTCCAGCACAATAACTGGAAAATCGTCAGGATATTGTTTAAACGGAACGGAAGACGGCCTGGTGGAGGAACGACAAAGATCATGATGATTTTGATTGGGTTTTTTAAGACTGGCCAAGATCCATCCAAAATCCAGAGGTATTTTAAAATTATAAGTCTTTAAAAGCCCGGGTCAAGAGATTGTCGAAACTATTAAACCTTGCTTTAATTATCATTGAGGTCCATATCATCTGCCCATGTTGGTGATTGATAAATACCATATGTCCAATTGCCTTTTGGACCTCTCCTTTATGTTTACAGTTAAATTTCCAAAGGAGCCAAACATGGTACAAGATAATTTGTCAAATGCTATATGCTACGTTTCTTTATTTCGTATCAAATGAGCGCAGGCCCACGAACGTCGTAACTCAATCAAATTGTATGCTGGGAAAATGTTGGGTTGTGGATTGAATATAACCAAAGGTTTTTTTTAATTGTGGGTTCCCATCTTGGCCATCATTTCCTCGGTTGAAAAGGGCTTCCCCATTCGGATTTCTTAGGTTGTCCTTTACCACGTGCTGGAATTTGATCCTCTTTCGGGTTTCTTTCTAATGTTACCAAAATTGGGTCTGGTTTTTTGAAACATTTTTGATCTCCGTCTTTCGGCCCGGGTATTTCAGAGAAATATCATCTATAAATGAGAATCTCCTTTTTTTTAATCATGATCCCGAGGGAAAATGTCCTTTATCCTTTTGGACCAAAAAATCGCCTGGCTGTCCTTCTGACTTTCTTAATCATCCAGCTCTTGGAAATTCCACCACCCAAATATCAAGACTAAAATGCCGTTGTTTGGGATCTTTGTGCATTCCTGTTACCACCAAAATACTCCCTCATCGATGGACCATTATCCATTTGGGATTGACCCGACTTTCCCCTGTGCTTTCTGAGCATTATACATATGAAGAAAGAATATGCGGGGATATTCTCTTTTCAAAGGCACATTTTGATTTAAAGAATGCTCAAAGGGTTCAAAATTGGGTTTTTTTGGGCCAGGGTTGGTCACAGATGAGGGTAAACAAAAGCAAAAAATGTAAACGTCAATTTATAAAGGTTTCAACTTAGACAATAAAAAGATATTCCTACCCTTTTATCCAAATAGGTGAAGACAAGGTTATTGGCTTGGGAAACCCATTTATTATAATTAATATAATTTAAATGCTTAAGATAAGAAAGCTTTTTTCACAAAATCTTCACTTTCCTTTCCGACCTTTCTGCACTCGTTTTCTTCTTTGAAGGATGCTTCACATGTAAAATCTGATTATCCCAATAGTCTATTTCGTAGCGAATAAGACTTACTCTCAAACATTTTAATGTATGTATCATAGATGTCCCGTCCCAAGTCATTTTAAAAACCACATCCCTGTAATATTTTACATGATATAATGCAGCAGGCTATAATATAATATATAATTGTTAGAAGATTCACAATTTCAAATGGCACGTGCATGTTTAAATATGACTGAAAGTCTTTTGACTTAAATGAACCGACACTTGCTTTTCCAGGTAGTTATTGGGAGGGCCGGCCCGCACCTTTGTTAAATCCTCTTTGACAAGATCATTTTGTGCCACAGTGGTGGAAAAATTTGTAACGGATGTCTGCCTTTTTATAAAATCCTCAAGTCTCATCCAACCATCTTATCATTTTGCCAGCTCAGATAATCCACAAAGAAGCTATAATTCCCTATGTGTTTGTAAACCCTTGCGAACTGTAATTTTTTTTCACTTGCAACCGATTGTGTTTCAGATAAATGTTTCATGAAATGAACTATTTAATTAGTCAAGTGAGGTTTGACTATTTCAAAAAGATCAAAGAGCTCTAAGTTGGATTTGTTCTTTTTTTTCTTATATGGAATAGGCTTTCAAATACGAATTTCAAGGATTCTGATCTCATTTTTCTTCGTTGGAAGATTTTTTTCTGCTTTTCCAACCAAAGATCCTTGAGCTTCCCCATCCCTTCTTTGGTCTTTCTCATTCATTTGGCCCTTTTTTTGTGCTCCTTGAATTGCCGCATTAGCTATTTCTTTTGTTCTTTGGTCTGACCCACTGAATGGGGACTCCATAAGAAAACATTCACAAGTTCCGAACACTTTCCTCGTGCAACGTTTCCAACCTTGGTTATTTTGTTCATTGGGGACAAATTTTAGATTTTTTTTACGGGATGGCATGTTTTTTAGGACCAAAAAGGGATAAATGCCCGACCAGGAAATAGTGTGATATTCATTTCATCTTAATAGCTAAAAATTTATTTACATTAAAAATTTGTCCCCTGAGCCGAGATGAGATCCAAAAGCCCAAAAACGAGATTTAAACTGCCCATAATTAAACCCAGAAGAATTTAAAATCAGGATGTCCTAATTGTCCATTTCGCATATTGAGCAAAAAAGAAATTATTTTAAAATCCCTTTTTTCAAAGAAACGTTTGAAGTCCAAAACCCTGGGTTGGAAATGCGAAATCGCGATTATGGGGAAATCACGCCATGGTAGTCGATGGTGTTTTGGGGGACTTTATAGAAAGGAAAGAGATAAGAACTTAAAACAGGGCAACTTCATTTTGGTTGAATAATTCCGTTCCTGGAAAATAATTCAGATTGCATCCTGTTTCTTAATTGGTTATCCTATTCTTTTGTCAAGGTTTATAACTAAATTGAAAACTATAGTTATTTTGGTGTTGGGAACAAATCCAAGCATTATCTTTCCCTTTTTGATTGTGATAGTTTTTTGGGTGATGGATCCTAATTTGGATATTTTATGTACTAAAGCCCTGATCATGGAATATTTTTGGAGGAATATGCAAGTTAAAAACCAGCAGGGATGTTAATCGTTGTCTTGCTCAGTTTTGGGCATTGTGCCATCAATCGACTATGTTTGTCAAGTTCCCAAACGTTAATCCAATGGTTGGAACAGTTCAGTCGGGGTAAGATAAACCAAGAAAGCCTGGAATATCAACCAGAACATTGACCGTCAACTGACCCCGCTTTTGTTGAGGAATAAATAAGATTTGTGGTAGATATTGATTTAATGGAAAATGGAGGATCCATCCAGTTTTGATTCTATGGCCGGGATGCTGCCCCAACTATGGGTTTCTGGAGATTAATAAATGCGGGTAAAGCCTTCAAAGATTTAATAGATTTGGTAAATTTTTTTTTTTATGATTTCAGCCACATCCCGCGGGGCTGCTTTTAATCACTGTATTGATTCTAATTTCTGTCTGGTTCTGAAACCAAATTTTGAACCCGGTATGTTGGAGTCTTTCCCAATGATATTTCTTTCCTCCGGAAAGGCGATTCCTCAAAGCTTTATCAATACTTTTTTGTTTTGACGTTGAACTGTTTCTTCCTTTTCTTGGATTCCGATCCATATGATGAAAATTTTTCATAAATTTCAAAATAACAATTAATAGGATGATATCTTATGTCGAAGGGGTTTTCCTGATTGGGTCCATATCCATCCAAATTTTAATGTGGATATAGAAATAAAGAAGAAATGCCTGTCTAAAAAAGAGTTCTGTTATCATCCTCAAGCCATGTAAAAAAGCCAATCTCTTCAAACCATCATTTAACCGGATGTTAGGTGGAAATAGCCAAAAATCATAGGAATTTGCCATTGGTTTTCTTTTAGTTGGACTCAATATGTAAAGCTTATCAATTATCAAACTTAATAGGTGCGAATTCATTTCAAATATGCTTAAATGATGGTTTAATTCATTTTCAAGTTTCTATCATATCAAAAACAGGAACAGGCCTAAGGGACTCTTGCCATACCCGAAATATGATTTTGTCTTAACCGCAAACAAATGGCCCCTAACCTTTTCGTATTTCAAATCCTTCAAAAATCTCATTCTGGATCCGCCATCTTCCACCAGAATATCTGCAAGTGGACTTTAAAAGCCCTCTGTAGTTGGAGAAAAAGGCCTTTCCCTGAGATCTTTCTTAACCTGACTCGTAGATCTTAGACAAAAGATCATCTGTGGTATCCAGCATAATTTGCCCAAGGAAACCACATCCCCATCAGGTCGCCCATCAACTGTATTTGGGGTCTCTCGGCAAATGTGTATCCAAGTGTTCCCTCTGCATCATTTGTCAACCAACAGTAAGCCCGACATGTTCAAAACGTCTCCGGGCTTTTTGTTGAAGGCAATTTCTAAAGAGGAAATGTTTAAATCAAATCAACTTTCAATCCAAGAATGACCCAATGGAGCAAAACGAGTTGCAATTTCATGTCGTGTTTATAATAATACCAGAAGGGATAGAGATTCCACCCGAATCGCAGACCCCTTTCCCACAAAAGCAAGATCCACACCCCCTTCTTCCCATATTTTGACTTTTGGGGCTTTGGCCTCCTTGATTGGGCAGAAAAAAAGATCATTCCATTCTCAAATAAAAGTCCTTGTTGGCCCTTTGATTTCAAATTTCCCTTCGAAGATATTCTTGGATATTCAAAAAAATGGGCATCAAGTTTGTGGTGTCTGAGAACCTTGAAGCTTTGGGCACAACTTCAATGATTTTTATTTTGGCGGTTCAGGAAGAAACTTGGTCCTTTTTTTCTTTTAAGAAAGTCGTAGGGTATGGGAGAATCAACGAAAAGATAGCATCTTCTAAAACCGCTTCTTCAAACACAATCTCAAAGTTATTAAATTTTTCAAGGTCTATATGCGATTCTGCAGCCTTTCCGTTGGTCCTTTGCCCAGCTTTTTTATCATCCAGCACAAAGATCCGTCCTGTAAAGCACTCCACCACCCCATTGGCCTGTTTGCTTTAAAAAGTCCATCAACTTTCACTCTTCAAATTGTTGGTTGTCCTTATCCTTGGAGAAAAAAAGAATTCTCACCTCTCCCTTTGTTTTCTTCAACTCAAACCTTTCCCGGTTTCTCAAAGCAAAAATGGGTGATTTTTTTGAATATTTTAAACTTTAAACACAGTAAATGACTTGAATTAATCCCCATCCAAATGCCCAGATTTCTGACTGGTATCCCCGGCAAACCATAAGCGGTTATCTAGGTCAATCAGAGTCAAAACCCCCCATACTTGTTTTTCCATGTTTTGAGAATTTCGCGTCCTTCAAATACTTTAATTCCCCGCCAATTCTTAATGGGGAGGGACATCTAATAAATTGAATTGGCTTTAGGACTTGGGAAAAAGAAAACCTTCTTTAATTCACGGATCTCTCCATTGTATTCTCATCCTGCATCAACATTTCAAGATCAAACCCTTGTTCTTAACTCTTTTGTCCTTATCAATGCTTAAGCAGGATCTTTCCCTTGAGTGCAGCCTGAATTTTCGTTGGAGTTCAGTTTCTTTTTGACCGGAAACTTTTTATAGGCACTTGAGAACTGGATGTGCTTCTTCCTTCGCTGTCCAGGTTCACTTCATCTTTTTGGATAGAAGATGTTCCTCAAAGACGTCTTTGCTTTTGTACAGTTGAGAACGTTTGTCCAACACCTGGGACCTCCAATCTTGAACACCTGTTTCCATGCTCTGCTGAGATCCTTTTTTGGGTTTGAATTGTTGCTATTTCTCGACAGAGATATTCCCTTGTTCGCTCGTTCCTGGCACAAGTCCCAATTTTGGTTTAACCTTGATTTTTCAAGACCGTTGTTGAATTCCCTGATTTTGCTGAATTATCTGGCCCCAAAGCTGCATGATCTGGTGGAAATTTTAAATGTCAATAAAGGCATACATTCGGTAACAAAAAGTGGGGTTAACAATAACGGATCGTTAGAAAAGCAAGGATTTAAATCGCAGTCTTATAAATTCCCGGACACAAACATGCGTCAGTGGATTTGAAAATTTTATTACTCAGGGGAAGGCTGAAAGATAACAAAGGATATACCATCAACGTAAAACTGGGTTCCTGAATATAAGAGCAGGCACAACATATGCTTTCCCAAAAACAATCCCGCCCTTTGGGGAATTTTCCATCTAACTTGACGTTTTTTTCGGCAAGTCTGTGAGAGTTGGGGACAAAGGTTTATGCATTTTGAAACCTCCTCGATTTTCTTGTCCTTTATCTCGTTTTAAACTTAAAAAGCGGCCTATCTTTCCTGTTTCTCTGTTTGCCCTTTTTTTCCAGTCTTCTTCGATTATCCATAACAAAATTCAAGAAATTGAAAAAGAAAATTATCATCTAAAGACTTTTCCTCTCTGTCCTTTGGTGTCGATGCAAAAATCCCCCCTTCCCACCGGTGGTCGATAGCTTCTTTGATCCGCATATAAAAACAGTTGCCACAGACTGGGACTATGGCAGTACAAATTTAAATTCCACTTTTAGTTTTCTTCCCCCAATGCAGAATTTGAGCCCTTCATTTTCTTCAAAGGTTTTTTCATCTATACAGAAATTCCGGTTTTTCAATACCTTGGAAACAAAACCTGGACATGGTCGAAATATTCTCCAACTCCATTGTGGACCTGCTCTTCGCCAATCGCCTCTCTGATCAAGGGCGGTTATAGTCATATTCCTCCCCCTTTCCCCCTTCCTCCAAAACAACAAAAATTCCTTCCACAAATTGTACCATGCCCACGCTTTTGAAATTTTGAGTTGATTCAATTTCCGTGGTAATGATAACACACATCCGCTTCGGCATCGATTGAAGGTCTTTTTCCCACTATCAGTACTGTTTGGCCCGGTCCCAGATTGTTTATGAATCTTAGGCCTTTGCCCCTTCCGGAAGGTCGTTTTGTATCCAATATACCTATTTTTGCAGTGTATGTAACCCAAGTTTATCTTTTCTTTGTTTAGACAATTTTTCCGGCTCATGCCCTTTTTCTCGTCTATTTATAGACAGGATTCCCGCATCAATTTATTCTTTTAGACGTTAACATATTCCGATGGATATTATCCCATTCCCCAATAAGAACTCTTTTAAGACGTCTCTTCAAATAAACCTTTTTGAGATTTAATGGTCGCCTCTGGAAATCTTTTTTTGCTCTTTGATGGAAGGGCGGATCTATCCAATCAACGGGTTTGTCTTGAACTGCGTCTGAATTCCTGGCTTTCTCCAGGATCTGAAAATCCCTCATCTTTTGCCCTCGATTCGATTGTCAAGATTTGATATACATCCGCCCCCAAAGCACCCTTCCTTCCATTACGGAATCACATCTTTAAAAGCTTCTCTCATCAAAAGAATCGATTCTGAAGATGTTTTTGCGGCTGCTGCCTGGTATTCTGTAAACTCCACTGCTTTTCTGTATACGAGCCGTCTGCTCCTTGGTTTGCAATGCTTTATTAGAAATCAATGAGGTTTCATCTCCATCAAACTCGCGCCCCAAAAGGGCCAACCAGATTAATCGCGCTCATGTTCCCACAAAGGGGGGCTGGCCACTGTTTCGGGATCTTTCCCAACCTCGGAGAAGAAAGGATTAAAGCTGAGAAATATCAACAGCACCTCCAAATTCCAGCCAAAAAAAAACAAAAATGTGCTTTAAGTTTTTTTATTTTTTTGTGATATTCTAAATTCCTTTCTAAACCTCCGTTGATTTGGACGTTAAATAGGCCGCAGTTTGAATGGTTTAAAAACCTTTGTATCCGCCTTCAAGAACTATTTCCGGGAAATTAGTCTGGATAATTTTCGCTTACGGTCCAATTTCAAACTTTTTTCAAAGTTGGACCTCGACGAGGAAAACCCCAATGAAAATGATAAGACATGCCGAAGATTGATATTTCCAAATCCTTAAATTTTCCGGAGCAAAAATTGGGCACCCTTTATAATTTCCCACCCTCGTACTTATTTAAACCTGGCATCCACTATAACGAAGTTCTTTAATAGCGCCCGTAAAAGTGACGACATAACGATGGGGGGAGATCCTTTTTGATAGAATCTGACGACCAAAGAGAATTAAGGTTAATTTTTTCCGTTATCACCTGCATCCCAAGTAACATCCAGAAGGGGGGGCAGATTCAATAAGACTTTATGCCTCACAACAAACGAAGAGACACGAGGGGACCGGGGAGGGCTCGAAACGGCCTTGTAGAAGGAGATCCAGCCTTGATTAAAATTGATGGCCTGTGCTTTTGAAAGATATAGGGCGATTCCAGGGATTTTTGGATAGACTTTCCACGATTCTTACCATTTTCCCATCTTCACCAAAAGAAATCTTTTTGTGGAAGATGTCATTTTTTCAAAGGCCCTTCCCAAAGGGTTGTTTCCAGATTAGATCCGGCAGATAAGGATGGAAACAAAAATAATTTTGTTAAAATAAATAAAGTGAATATCAAAAAAAAATTTTGAGACAACACACGATTGATGTCTTCCTTTACCCCGGTTGGATTTGAGACCGGGCTATAAAATGATCACTTGGAAGGTTAAAAGATAATTGATTTCCCCAAAAGCATGAACGCGTTTTGGGATGACTGGATGCTAAATTGCTTTTAAAGTTTGAGGTCTTGATCGTTTCATAGCAAAGAGGCGCAAAATTTTGAATCAATCCTCGGTGCAGTTCCACCTATGTCCAAATCAGTACTTATTTCCATTCAATAATGTTTATTT
>JAGSMT010001089.1:0-20318 GCA_029286875.1 Lamproptera curius | reverse complement strand
TAAATATGTAAAACTATTTATAATAGAGATTCCCAGGACAAATATTTATTACCTTACAAAAGTTGATAAAAATATATTTTATAAGATAACTGGTATTCGCCTTAAAGAAAAGGATTAAATTGTCATTGAGGTTATTTAGGTCTTTAAGTCTTAACAACTGAGGCTCGACAAACGTTGTGTAGGACGCCTGCGGCAAGATGGAGTGACGACATTCGCAAAGATCGGAAGCGGTGGCTCGCATTAGGGGAGGCCTAAGTCCAGTAGTGAACTGATATGGGTTGATGATGATGATAATGAAGGGCCTTTTCTACTGATTAGAATCCAAAATTAATATAAATAAAACCGCGGAACGTCCCTTCATGTTATATCTCGTCTAATTTATTTAAATCTCTTCTGTATTTTATGTTTTGATTAAAAGTATAAGTTAATGGCACTCATAATCATAAGGAGTACATCCGTAGTTTTCTTTTTAATTTATAAAGTATTATCAGTCTGTCAACTTCTCTGCCCATGTTATTTTAATGTTTTTGGAATGGATTTTTCTGGTAAAAGTAGCCTGTGAATTTGGTGGAAAGAATTTTCATAAAACCTTATTTTTATAAGTAAGGATAATATAGCTTTTTATGGTTAAGTCTTTCGGTGGCTGAATGAGAATAGCCGAAGATCAAGGTGGGTATTAGAGGCCTATGTCCAGCAGTGACGACACGGGCCGTGATGATAATGATGATATTTAAAGTAATTAGTAGTAGTTCGGAGCCCATATAGACAAAAACAACAAATGTTTACTCTTATTTAATTTTAGTATAGATAATAGTAGTAATCCTAACTGCTTTGGGCACTGCGTTATTCAGCTGCTATTGATTTTAGAAGCATAATAAAAATATGTGTCTTTTCGTTGTTTGCTCCTATTTCTGAAGATTTCGCCTTAACATTATTAACGGGACTGTTTTACCTTTGCGGTTTTACCTTTGTGGTTTAAATTTATACTGCATTTTTAAGTTGTATCGTTTTTTTTCAACATTGAGACTTAAATTACTTTGCACTGCATAGCTACTAAAGTAATGTTAGTAATGAAGTATTAATCCACATAGTTCATTCAAAAGATGAAAAATTATGGTGAACAAAAATGATTACTATAATTATCTAATATCCAATAAAAACAACTTATAAAACTTATCCATTTATAATATTTAATTTTGTCGAATGTCTTGCTAGTGAAATAAAAAGTATAAATTAACTTTGTAAAAATCAGTTAAAAAATATTTTGAGCATAAAACCATTGTCAACTTTTATATTTTTCTTATATGAAAGTTACTTAAACTAACTAACAATACAGGGATTGATTAAAGTTAATGATGTAAAAGTCCCAAGCTGTATCCTTAACTTATTTGTTTTATAATGCTATGTGATTATAATTTCGTCAATATTCATTTATTTAAAAATAAATACGGATACTTACTGATGATGATTCTTTTATTGAAAGATGTATTTGTTGGTTACGTCTTATTTAGTAATCTCAGTTTAGACATATGGAATGTACGAGAAGTATACGAGGTGCTATTCTGCCGAAACTCATTAGGGATGAGAGAGACTAGGTGTACTTTGGCATTAAAATGTAATAGCTTAGGAAATTACCAAGCATTTATGGGTAGAACCTTAAACATATTCAACAATAAATCGCAATCTATAATATTGCTATAATATTGCTTACTTAAATTTGTTGCATGCTGAGATGCTGACCCAAAATAGTTTTATTAGCCTGTTTCCTTTAATCTTCTATAACCATTTTTTCTTTATTGGAATAGAAATAAATAAATGAAATTGTAGCGTTTTGTACCGACCGCTTTGGGAAAAAACAAATTGATCGGGGGTCAGAGATTCTACCCAGATGTCTGAGATAAGATAGCTATATTTTCTTGGGACAGCGATGCTTTCCTTTTTGACTTGGATGTTACGCTTCCGGATAAGGAGTGGGTTAGGCATTTGCTTATGTCTCCTAAGGATCGTTGACGATCGGTTTACGAACTGGACGCCAACGGTCTTTCTTGACCCAACCGGTTTTAAGCGAAATCGGTTGACTTGGACAGATAGCGATAAACGCCCGCTTGAGGTATTTTTCTCTTTATCAGACATCGAATACTGAACGGCAAAGTTGGGTCACCCGAAACCTTGACCGTCCTTTCGGAGTCGTCGATGGCTGATGAGATAGTGATGTGATACCGTCGATGGCAATATACGTTTTGTTCAAGTATCAATAACCTCCGGTAGGTTAGAGCAACTTTGGGGCTTCATAGTCTTGAGTTTGCGGTTATGGTTTTGGTCAGGGACCGCACCGGCGTCTTGTCCCCATTTGAATAAGACCGGCAAATGGTCAGAGTCTAACTCACAGAGTGCCTCATCGATGCGACATCGAGCGAAACGTCTCTAACTAATAGCAGGTCTAGTTAAAGTTACGTTAAGTCACCTGCAAAATGGCCGATTGGCCAGGGTCGAGAAGCCAGCCTCTAGGTCGGATCTAAGTATTTTAGCAGGAGATAAGCATGGAAACAGTACAGGTTTCAGGCCAGTGGCAATCTCACATGCCATCCCTCTAAGTTTGTCAATTGTGGAATGTCTAAAGAAATGAAGAGACCTTTAGTTGTATATAAGGTACCACCAGCGGTCCTGACAACCTATCGTTCAATTATGTTGTAGCCACTAATTGGATTGGCTTTGAGGTTACAAAAGGCACCAAGAGTACATTTACGTTATAATCTGCACGAATTAGGCGATTTCGGAACGCGCTTCAGGGCCGTTCGCGTTAAAGTACGACATGACTAGAGAGCGCGGTTTTACCCTAAGCTGGTAGCCATTATTGAAACGGTTTACCACTTGTTTGTGTCTGTTTGATTTATGGGAAATCTACTTTGCTTTGGGAAACGATTGCACGTTGCTTTTAGATGCCGCGAACTGATATGTGATGATACCCGAGAATGTTATCTGACTTGTAAGAGGAAATTGCTTTAATCTGAACGAACTAAGGAAAGCAAGATTACCCTATAAATGCTGACCAAAGTAAGGTGTGTCCACTCCGATTACGAGTTTGTTTAATAATCTTATAAATCAATAATCAATATATGTAATTATGTTATTTAATATAGAAGCAATACAAAGTTTATTGATTGTCAAAATCCTGCTGTCTGTTCGGAAAACGAGCCCTGACCTAATCGCAAAATAAACGTGGGGATTTTCCCTTTATATCTTTTTTTCACAAAGACATGGACAATCAACAAGCAATTCTAGGTACAAAATTTCATAACGTTGAAAAACCTACCAAGAAGTATTTTAATTAAAGTGTTTTAATTTGTTATAACTTCAAACACTCAAACATTTCACAACTTCCTTAAATGTTTTCATTATCGTACCAAATATTTTCGTACCACCTTACAAATTTTTAATTTAAGATTTTAGAAGTTTGATTTGTTGTTTGGTAAAAATGTTGCATCGAGAATGGTTTGCTTACAATCAATTTTTATTAAATTAACAATTTCGAAAACAGATCACTTGTCTTTGTAACTCGACCTCTAAAAACCCAAAACGATTAACAGGAACGCTTTGAATCGGGTGTCAATTGACAGTCAGAATCGAAGGCAAAGTCTTTTAATAAGCTTACGATGTCCGTCCGAATAGAGAGAAGACCTACAGAGGGGACGATGGGGGAAGAGGAGAACAGAGACATGTTATGTTCTGAAACTCAAAGATGTTGAGAACATTAAGGTGTCGATTAATCCACCTTTAGAAAGTTAAAATACCTCGTCTTATACTGATGACGATAAATGCAAAAAAGTTTAACTTGTAAATATTAGAATATGTTGAGACGACATCAAAAAGTAATATTTAAAAATTGTACCCTCAACTCCACGTAATTTGATGCCGCGCAACAAGTGGCGGCAACTTTCTGATTGTCTTAGCAACTGTTTTAACTTTTTAAGTTCGACAAAGTTGTTGAATATGAAAGTAACTCAAAAGTATTTGTTTATAAGAATAACAGTGTTTTGACATGAAGGTTATTGTTTTTAGATTTTTTTATCTTACTTGTCAATCACTATTAAAGCAAGCAATCAATACGCCATTTTTTTAATTTACTCAGACTTTCTGGTTGGTTTTAAAGAGAGGAAGAAGAGGTTTTCAATTGAAAAAGTCTTCGATATTAAGAAATATAATAATAAAACAAAAGTACTCATCTTTACGATAACAGATTGCTTAATAGCTTTCAGCTTCAATCATAAGTCATTATAACAAAACAATATGTATTGATTAACATTATCGAGAGAAAGAGAGGTACAAGAACAAACGCAATGAAATTTTTAGATAAAATGAAATGCTCAAAATCATTCGCAGTTTTACGACTATCTGAACAATAATAAAATGCGAGTTTAAGAATCAATAAGCTAGCGTTAAGTTCTATATTGAATAATATATTTAAATTTGAATTTTAATGCTCGCAATAGAATTTTTACACTTTTGCATCCTGCTAGGTAATTATGCACAAACACCAACTTTTCACTTGTAATTTCAAGATCCATATCTTTAGTGCATATCTTTTATGTTAACGTACGATATTAGGTTTCACTCCATCTGCCGAGGGCGTCCCACACTACGTTGCCGAGCGTCGGTCTCCACTCCAGAACTTTTCCAACTCCAGCGATCGTCAGTTCTGGGCTTAACAACCGGCCCACTGCCACTAGCTACTAATCCGGTGGCTATACGGTGACTTGGTTCTCTGACGGACCCATCATTTCTGATGCGGTCCTTAGGACACCTGGAGCATAGTCTTCCATAGCTCTGCTGAGGACTTTAAATTTTAGAACCAGTCGAACCGTAAGTGTTCCAAGTCTCCAGCACCGTAGGTATACGGTGGACGCACTGATCGAAGACTTTTGATTTGGAGCTGTGGGATGGTGACGAGAAAACCTGACGAAGCTTAGGAAAAGCCGCCCAGCCCAGCTGAACTTTGCGTTCCTCAAAGTTGTTTCTACCTAGGTCGAGCGTTTGCCCCAGGTAAACGTACTCTGAAACTACTTGAGGCTCGGCAAACGTAGTAGGATGCCCTGCGGCAAGATGGAGAGACGAATTCGCAATGTGGTTGGTGGGCTGATGAGAATAGCCGAAGATCGGAAGCTGGTGGTATTAGGAAGGCCTTGTCCAGTGGACTGATACAGGCTGATGATGATGATGATGAATATCATTTTGATTCGACAATAGTCCAACAAGTATGTCTTTTAGGAACTTTATTTAGAAAAAAATTTCGTAACACTTTAAAAATTATTTATTTAATTGTTTTTCAAAAAATGTCAGTATTTAAATATCTCAATGAAGCTTCTAAATTTGACACAGTTGATTTTAATAAAACTAGATAAAAAACTATGTTTTGTTAATTTATTTCATTCAACGTTCTGATTATTTTGAATATACATATACATCACGAAATAAAAGTGTATATTGATATGTTATTTTTAAAATTTGCAAAATTTTAGGAGCAATGGTGATAAAGGTCAGACTCCAAATATAATTAAAATTTATAAAACGATTAAACTCTAAGGTATATGCATAAGATTTGAGTGAGTTATTTATCAACAATCAAAAGTAAAGAAAGTGTGGAAAAGCAAGAATTTTTCTGAAGCAAAGTAGAGATTTATTTAAAAAGAATGTACGTTGTATCTTGGCCTTATTAAAAAACTTGAGAAACTTGATGAGAGGCAGCATGTGTCGTTCGGTTGAAGATTGCTCAAGGTTGAACTCCAAACGTTCAGACAGATGATGATCCGAAAAATAAGGCTTTGTGTCGCAATCATTTACAACCTTTATAGCTTTAAAATATTTCCGATACGTTCTTGTCTGTGGCGGAAAGACGTTATTTAACTACTGTTTGGAAAAGATGCGCAATACCTCATTGATGGTAAACGCTATTAAAATATATTATGTAGTTAAAGAAATTAGACTTATCAAATTTATGTTGTCCTCGGTTTTGTGTTTTTATATGTCTGGTATAATTTTCAAATATTGGATACACGAGGTGGTAAAGACCAACCATCTTCTCTATTGAAATTTGGATATTTTTATATTATAATTACTATAGCTTCTGAATCATCTTTTGGTATAAATCATGTTCTTTTGAAGATTTTCATTTATCGAATGTACGAGGGTGGTCTGAAAAGTTTTGAAAAGATAGGTGAAACAAATAAAGATTTTTTTCACTTTTTTATATTTTCACATGTCTCCTTGTAACTCACACCTTCTCCAGCGATTGATGCCTCATTTGACGAGAAATCTTGTCCTCCGAGGCAGTTCCTAGATGAGGGAACAAAAGAAGTCGTTTAAGCAGACCGGAGTAAGGGGAATGGTCCAACTTGAAACCGTAACTCATGGATTTTTGAATGGCAACCGCCGATGTGAGAAGCGTTGTCTGGTGAAACAGATTTCTTTTTTCGCAAAGTGTGTTTTTCTTGCACGCAAGAATGATGGAGTATGCTCCGTAGGTTTTCCTTTGAATATAATCGATAAAGATAACCCATGATTATCCAAAAACAGTCGCCATAACTTCCCAGCCGAAACAGTTTTTGCTTTCTTTGGAGTGGTCCCTTTACAGTCCACTGTTTTGACTGTAGTTTCGTTTCATGAGCAAGGATCCAAGTTTCATCTACAGTAATTAATCGGGGAAACTTGGATTTATTAGCCTAAACTACGCCAACAGAGTTTTGGAAATGTTCATTCAAACATGTTTTTGGTCTAATGGAGCAAACCGGACCAACGCGGACAGCTTTCATGGCTAAACTTGATTTAATGGACAAAAGGTTCTTTGACATTTTTATAACCTCTGCTATTCTCTCACTTTAAGTCGTCGTTTAACACCATTTTGTGAACTTAGCAATGTTATCGCTGAAGTTTTTGGACGTCCTGAACGTTCATTGTCTCCCAAGCTCTATGCCACGTTTAAAATCAGCTGCCCAAAATTTCACTATGGTAAATGATGGCAGAGTCCCTACATATAGTCCATCTCATCTTTGATTTTGTAGGCGTATTGCCTTCAAAACAAAAATTTTATAAAGGATACTCAATTTTTTCCATTTTCACAAAAACTCACTTCTACTCACTCAAACGACTGTCAACTAAAAACTGCGCGTCCAAAATGGCCGAAACTTTTGTGAGAACTCAATTTCATGCACAACACATTCACTAGCTTTTATTAACGAGTTCCATCTTTGAGTTGAGGTTTGAACTTCAGACCACTGTAGTAAATGTTTGCTGTGATTATGGTCAAAATTGCAGATTTCTTTAGGCATCTGCTAATTATCGTTACATGAAATGATTTTTATGTCGAATGACTGATGGTGTAATTTTTAATTTAAAATATGTTGTAATTATAATTCGTATTTACAAAATACTTAAAATAAAAACCATACGAATATCTAAAATTTAGGGCAAATAAGAATTAGAAATGAAATGAGATCAATTTGAAAAATGGCCTCATTGGGATTAAAAGTCGATGAGATAGCTGTGAAGGTTTGTTTCTGGGCCTAAGGACAAAGGTCTTAGTATATCAGTAAACTTCCTCTGAAATTTATACGACAGAGGGCCAGGAATGTTAATAGAAGATTAAAAATACATGAGTAAAACTAAAGAGAATAATAAGGATGATAAAAAGCCTCAGTAGAATTAAATAAAGCAAGATTATATAAAATCAAATCCATAATTTCGATTTTTCGCGTTACTTAAATATATTTATTCCCGACGTTTCGATTTTTCAGCATCCATGACTATGTCTGTTATCTTTTATGTTTTCGAAAACCGTCAGTTTTTATTTAAAATTGACATATCTTTCGATTTCTAATTTTTAATGTTGGTTTGACAAAAAGTATTTATGTTGTCCTTCGGTTTTGTAGTTTTTAACTCTGCGTTTAATTTTTGAAATTATTGATCCCAGAAAGTGGCAAAGACCAACCATCTTCCTCATTAAAAACGTCGGAATAAATATATTTTATAACACGAAAAATCCGTAAATTAGTGGATTGAATTATAATAATCGCTATATAAAAGAAATAATTAAGATTATATAAGTTATGCGACCGCCCGGCTCCGCACGGTGAATTTATCAGCGTTTCACAATATTGTCATGAAAGTTTCCTTTATAATATTCTAATCAATTATCTATTAAGAAATACTATTTTGCAACACAAATAATATTTTGGTGTCATCTATATTGTGTTTGAAAAATATAATTAAAGTTTAATACATAACATTTCTGAAACTATTAGTAATCTTTTTAGGTTTTGTTCAACTAGGTTTGATAAATATTTTTCTTTATTTGTTCTGTACAGTATTTTATCTTCACTAAACAAGTGTTCTCATACGTCTGCTTTTGACACCCAACATTGATAAGGACATAAACACACATTTCGTCATAAATCATGCGAAATAGATCCTCCCGACCTAGATCTGATATCACGTTAACGTTACTGTGGAAACAAATATTTCTTTAGTAAATGGAACGAGGTTTCGATTTGTGGCATAGTTATAACAATATTAGAAAAATTATAGTGTTTTAGCTTCTGGTTCATGCAGAAAATGCATATCAAGTTATTCGCTATTGGTAGCTAAGCATCATCTATACGATCTTGAGATATGCCGCTTTGTTTACTATTGATCGGCAAAAGTAAGTATAAATTAAGATTTAACTAAATGAGGTGCATGTTTGTAATGAAAAAATTAAAAATCATTCATATTAGAAAGCTTTCCCAACTTAATAATAAAAGCTACTTGTACCCTTTTGGAAAATACTTAAAAATCTAAATAAAACAAGGGTAGAGTGATGGACTATTATAGAGTATATTTTATATCGAGTATTTAAAAATTTAGCAGCTGAATAACTTTACAAGTGAACAAATAATAATACTTTCTAGATGAACGACTTCACCAAGAGAGAAATCAAAAACAATGTATCTTAAACCTATTTAAAATTTAAAATTTTCAGTAATGAAGTTTAGACAATCGTTAAGCCTTAATAATTTAATATTAAAAGTAACGATAAGGTTTCAAAGTTTCACAAACAATTGGTATAGTAGGCCTAACTTTCGGAAGCCGAAAATACAAAGAATATCCACTTGAAATATTTACCCGATGACGTACGCCCATGTCCAAAATTATGACGTATTCCTAAGCTATACTGACATATGCACCAAGAATGCGATTTAGCTTCGGTTATAGCGCCCAAGACCCGCTCAATTTTTGCCAGAAGAAACCAGTTACGGATGTAATGTGGCGCCCTCGACCAAGTTGGAGCGGACGGTACCATACCCACTGAATACAACGGTTGTCCTTTTCCGTCGCTGTACCCGGGACCAGGGATTATATGATAGTCGTCGACGACCCTAGCATGACGGGCCCCTCTAGTGTTCTCTGTGTTTGACCCCGGATCGGAGACCCAAACTTTAAATGGTTGTTTAACGTTGAAAGAAAGACCTAAAACTAATCCAAAAGTTTAAATCCTAACGTTGAATCTAGATGGTAAACCAATAGAGGTGTCAATAAGGCATTAACCATTCTTCTACTTTTATATGTCGTAGAGACTTGTTGCCTTTACGAATCATACATTAAAAGGCGGGAGACATATTATCCAAAATATCTAAGATCTATCCTGAGGACTGCGTGGCAAGGTCGTGTGCCTAATACTGAAGTTCTGCGTCGTTCCGGTATGTACGACACAGAAGCTCTGCTTATGCAGCTACAACTCAAGTGGTCTCAGCTGTCTTTTGTATGATGACCCGTTTACCTAAATTTGTCCTTTACCTGAAATGCCAGAAGGAAAGCGATAACGCCGTAATCCGTATTCGTTACAAAGGTGTGTTAAAAGGATAGATTTTTTAAATATAAATTAATCGTTACTTTTTTATTAATTGTTTACTTCTTGTCGGTAAGGTAGTTTAACGTGAATAACATAAAAATATGAAGACGTATAAAAACAGAAAGACTAAAAGTGTAAGTTAAAATTACCCACAGATTGACCGTCACGAGCTCCAAGACAAATGAATCATTAGTGTTGTACAAAGCGTGCATTGAATGAATGCCACGAAGTGTTCCATCTGGTAGACTAGTGAAGATGGAATTTTCTGGAGCATTTTAAATTTATGCTGTATTTAACAAATAATATTTATTAAATTTGAATATTGTTTATTAAAAGACTCCAATTACATTTGTAAGGTTCTTTTTATCAGTGAGCCATAAGTTTTTATTTATACTAAATTTTTTTCTTAAAATTCAAATGCATTTAAAATACTAAAAACTAAACTTTAGTAATACTTTTGAACAAGAGCAGATACTTGTAACATAGTTTGGACAATCATCAATTGTGATAAGCTTATGACTTAAAACTAAAAAAATAAAAAGCTTTCAATAACCACTTATCCTATTAAAATATTTACTACAGAAGGATCCATACTTAGAATGCATAGTAGTAGTCAAAAGTAATTAATTGCTTCATTTTCGACTTACATAGTAAAGCAAAGTTACATTTGTGTTCTGAGACTCTTTTTCCACTCCAGCCACTAACCCGAAGTAAAATCATCATTCGGCAAAGGAGCACGTAAAAGACGTCCATCATCAGGAAATATTTGGCAGTCGGTAAGTTAATGATCTAATCTAGTACCGTTTGAGGGTCGGATGACAGTCGCTGAATAAAAAAAATTGTTATCTAGGTGGAATTCGTTTGAGCTGGAAGTAACCTCTATGATGGCAGGCGCTCGCAAGAGAAAAAAGTTGACTTGGAAAGGGTGCAAAAATATAAACTTTAACTTTTCGTATCTTAACTGTTAGTCAAAATTAGGTTAGGCTTAACCCGAAGGTAGTTTAAATTGACGCAAAGAATTAGTTATTATTATTTATACTGATCTGAATATGAATTATGACAGAAACAGTGCGTTTAAATATTGTAGTTATAACCCCTGCCGTATTTATGTTGTATAGATAGTTTGTTCCCTCTTTGAATACGCCGATTGAATGAGTTGTTTGTTTTGTTATACAATACTAGCTCGTACAAGCTCGTGATGTTTTCTAATAACGGAACAGCACTTTTGTATGGACAAGAGAATGTTGATGTTCAATGTTTGTTTAAGGAAATTTATTTCTGGTAATTTAAAATAATAACTAACGTTTAAGTATAACTTTAATAGAAGAAAAATTTAAAAGTTTTAAAAAAGGCTTGTTGATCGGTGGATAAATCTGATTATTTCATATTACTATGTTGAAACATTCAAAAACTTTAATCTGGTGACTAAGCCAAATAACCTTTGGAATCGATATAAACATTGTAACTACTCAGTCTAAATTCATCTATTAGTATCGATAAATACGTTTAACCTTTCGATCAAGTTGTTAATGCGCTTATGTTCATTTTATGTGCCACGTAGTCTGTATGTTTAACTGCATAAATCATTGTAGTGGGTACTAAATAGATAATAATAAAAGCAAAAATAAGAAATAATTTAGGTCTTTTCATTAGTATTATATTCACTTTTAATGCATGAAAAACTTACACTTTTGATAAAGATGCATAGCTCCATTTAAAATAATAAGAATTGGTAAAATATTAATAAATCAAGCTTTGGTTCTTTAGTGACTTTAATGAACCATTATTTAAATGAGCGTTAGATTTAATTAAAAATACTAAGATTCTCACGAAAGTGATGAAATAAATAAAAGTTATTCGTTTATGCTCCGGTTTTTAATATTCTGTTTAATTTAAACTGGCCTCGTAGCCTTGGGTAGTGACATGAGCTAAGAAACGGAGGTTGTGGACTTATAAACGGGACTTTAAAATTATAATGCCAAATGCTCAATTGTCTGAAAATAAATGATCCATGCTTAGATGGCATTGCAGGTCCACCCACCAACCCGCGTTGCAACCAATATAGCGATTCAGTACCTAAAACCCCTGATGGAGAAAGGCGATTAGAGGCCTATTCCAGCAGTGACCAACACAGGCTGATGATGAATTTAAAACGTATTTTATATGCTAAAAACTTTAACAGATCGTTTCATATCAAGTACTTATTTACGGCTATATGTCGTCGACCTGTTAGGTTTGCCATGTCACAACATTGGACGCACTAAGGCCCTTGTTGATGTCACGTTACATAACAAATATTGACCTCGTGAGGCCTCCCAAAGAGGGTGGTAAAAAACCAATGCTTTGAGTTTGCTTGGTTCGGTTTCAAAGTTCTCTAATGGTTGAATTGTGGCCGTATGCAATATATTAAGACCATCAGTAAACATAAGTATAAAATTTGTTATACACTAATCCTTTTGTCCAATAAAATACAAAATGATTATAAAACATATTAAAACCATTTACACATGCTGTGAAAATAATGTTCCTAAAAGCCAAGACTTTACTTCACTCTGCACAAATTATAAAAAGATGAAACGTAAAAAACTAACTTGTTTCCAGTACAGAATTGAAAAGGACAATTCCATCACATAACTACTTCACAGTCACCGAAAAACTAGTTGGAGGTAAAACATCTACTCTATTTTAATAGTTGTTTATTTTTATTAAATAAAAGAAGGTTTTTTTGACAAAGAATTTAAACTTGATTTAAAAGTATTTAAAAATTATGACCTAAAGTAATTAACACTTAATTTTATCAGTATAACTGTTTAGACGAGGAGAAGACTGTCCGTACTATATACATCATTAGCCGTGTTAGTCCACTGTTGGACATTGCCTCCTGAACCACATGCCCCTCCATTAGAGGTGTTGGACCTACCCTCCAATGCGGGTTGGTGGGTGGACCGACTTTTTACATGCCAGTACTGTCCATCAGTGAAATATTATAAAACAGTTTAAAATTAGTTCCTCTTAATATATTATACAATTATATTAGAAGACTTTACATTTAATAACAGCTTGTTTATTGTTTAAAAAACTGCTGTTTACATCAAAATAAGTAAATAGACTGATATTCAATAATTTTCAGACAATGAGTTGAAGACAAAAGTATTCAGCGTAATTAGCGCAGAAAGCGTGCTAATGTTACTGACAATAAAATGAAATGTCGTTTATTTTAATCATTCGTTGCGGTATCAAATTTATCAAGTTTTCACTAAATAAATATAGTTTCATATGTAAAAATATTTACCATGAATTAGCTGTTAAAATGAATATATTATATTATCAAACTCTACCAGATTTTAACGCAAGTTGTGTACATACGTAAATGACATGGAAATTAAGATATTAAAATATAAATATAAATAAACCACAAAGTATAATAATTTCAAGTATTTAAGATATAACCTCGGTCAAATATTATAGTAGAATCACTTTATCAACCATCGTTGTCTTGTTTATTATTGACCCGACCGGCCTACAAAACGCAAGCAGCTGTACCTGAAATTGTCACCGACCCATAAACGCTGATAGGTCTCCCAATCAGTCCTGTTAAAAAGGGTAAATGGCAGTTCATAATACGTGCTAAGGGTCCAACCAGCAAAGTTTTTGGTTATCTGGCAGAAATGGGTGAAAGTTAGTAACCAGATGGTCCGAAAAAGGGCCTGGAAGATCTGTTAGGAGGTAATTTGGTTTCATCAGGCTGGCAAAGAAGCAGGCGGGGATGGGAAAAGGCAAAAGTCTTCCTTCTTCATTAAATTTGCTTGGAGCATCCAGCTGGTCATAAAGGCAGGATAAACTAATAAAATGGGAATTTCAGCTTCCACTTTCTTTAACACTTTTTCTCTGGGATGAGTTTATTACTAAATGTTTAGAAGATTCTGTGCGAAGCGGAAAGAAAGTGGTAATATCTAATGGATGATGAGATGATAAGATCAGAATTATAGGAAAACGATTGATAGATATATAATAGTTATTTTCATGATTTTCTGAAGGAATTTGGCTTTTGAAAGTCTGATTCTGGGAAAATTTGTTTAGTTTTCTTAAAACAATTTGGGCCGATCCTATCGGTCAAAATAGAATTCTGCGTCGGATGGGCATGAAAAGTTGATACACCATCAAGCCACATTGGCAGCATGGTGATACGGTCCGAAACTGGACAGAAGTGATAGATATGGCCTTTCGCATTCTGAGAGCTTGCGTAATATGTACTTGCTCATGTGATAAAATTTATGGAATATTATTTCTTTTTTAAGAGTAGCGTAATACTAATGCATACAAAAAATTCTGGTTTAAGTGCTTCTTTTAAGAACAAGATAAAGTGTGAAGCAATTCGATACAAAAAAAAGATATTTCTTACTTAATTATTATATAAAGGATATATTTAATCTTGTTTCACTTTTAAAGGATAAGTTTTTAATTTTAACTGTATTAATTCTGAACAAGAATATTTTTAACACTTTAATGAATCAAATTCTTCACTTTCCTAATGAAAACTCAAACTTTGACATTTATTGAAACTTTCAATTGCATTTCTAGAACTGCGACGCTGTTCTAATTAGATTTTAATATAGTGAAACTATATCACAATCAGACTTTTAAGCAGGTGGAAGTTTGACTGATTCTGCAATATACTTAGACGGTTTTTAAATTAGTCTAATTTGTTAAAGTACAATTTTAAACTAATCTGTTGTTTGTCCACGAAAGCAGTAGGCAATAAGACACCACTTCCACTGCTTAATTATTGCGTCATAAAATGCATTTTCGTGTTAATTTTTCAAATAAATAGAAGATTTTCCACACTTACATCATTTTTAGTTAGAAACAGCATTTAAGAACTGATATCACATCTTTATAGATTTAATGCTACAAATCTACAAACAACCTCGAAATTTTTATAGATTTTACACAAGAATAAATGATAACCCATAAAGATTGTTTATAGGGCCGTAAATTTAAAGCGTCATTCGACATTACATCCTTTTTTGAACACCGGATGCTCAGTACATTTAATTGATCATCTCGCTTTTGAACAACTAGATTAGTAAAAATAATTTAAATCTCTGAGAGATGCGCTTATTAAATATTTACTTTACGATAAAATTAAATTTGTTCTTTCAAGGTTTGTCCTAGAAACTGGTTTCAAAGCGTATAAGTTGTTTTCCAATCAGTTGGCAAACAGGGCGATGTCATGCATTGTCAAACATAAGTAATTCCGGCTGCACAGTCATCACCTTCCGACCCACCTCTTGTCAGTTTTCCGACCCGTACTTTGTCCATGGTTGGCTACGCTCACTTATGCCACTTGCGTGGGGCTGAACTAATATATCACCCCGTCGAAAACGGCTCTAGAACTTTATTAATCATGTTTATATTAATATTAATTAATTGTGATTGTTGAAAGTGCTGAACGAGCAAATCAATAGAAACAAACGTTGAAGGTAGTAAGGAAAAAAATGTTGAGGTAGTAAGGGTACACCAATGTCGTTGTTCTTACATTTACTATTATTTTATCATTTAAAAGCGAATATTTTGAACTATTTTAAACAATACAATTTTAATCAATTAACATGGTACAAATTTAAGCTCGTATCTAACTTAAATATTTCAGTTTTCCTTAAATTAAAACTAACACATTTTTACTAAAATTTAATTAAAAACTTAAAAACGTTACTAGACTGAAAAGTAGTCTAATAATAGATTATATAATGCAACGAATACATTTCTTAAAAAACTACAATAATAAGAATATATTGTTAACGTCACATCATTTGCTAAGTAGTTGAGTAATCCAAACTAGGAATCGAATCTTAATGCCCACAGTATTAACGAATTTCTGAAACATAAAATGACTACTTTATTAAATTAATTATTTTAAGAATAAATTAAAAATATTAAAATTAAAATAAGTCGTTTAATCTTTCAGGTGAAAAAAAATAAATAAAAATTTTTGTTAGAAGTTATGCTACAAGAACTTTTTAAAAGAAGTCGGTTTACTATAAATATTTCACGAAATAATATTTTGATTTGTTGAAAGTTAACCCACCGCATTTGAAGTGTGGATGGTAACTAAAAACCTCAAAAATATTGTATAGACCTATGTCAGCAGGACAATCACAGGCTGTGTGGAATGCAAAATAAAATTCGAGATTGTGGTAAAATGTCTTTTAGGTATGAGTGATTTGTCCTAGATACAATCCTTTTGGATAAAATTATCAAAATTTTCGATGAATATTAATCACTAAAAATTATCAAATTCTATTCCAATGCTTCATCTTACAAATATAAGATTTCGTTCTAAAATATTCTTGTTTAAAAAAATTACTTAATTATCGTTTATTTCTTTTAAATTCTTGCTTTCCTTTCAAAGTAATAAATTAAATTTTAAAAATGAGTTGAATTGATTACAAATTAAAACATTTGGATTATTTGTTGTTAAAGATCAATAAACCAATCAAAACATTCTATAGCTCTGTATAAAAGAACTCGTTCCTAAAAGGATCACATCGACCAACCATTTTGAATGGACACTACAACGTGACTATCTGTAGGTAATCTTCGACATCAGTATTGAATTGGTAGGAAAATAAAACTGGTTTCTTGATAACCTATATTCTCAACTAGTAAACTTGATTACGGGATTATGTTGAAGTTTTGTTCTTAGTTAAACATATTACTTAAATATTTTAATGCAATATAAATTTACATTGTCGTGATTATCAGGAATGGTACAAATGAACAATACTCGGCGAATTCCTAATCGAACGGGATTGCAGACCAATGGTCCTAATTTTTCTCCTTCTCGCAGGCATCTGTAAGAGACGTCGACGACGACGTCTAAAAACGGCTGTACTTTATTCTAAAATAAGCAGTGAGTTGGTTCTTATAAAAAAAATGTTATGTGTTAAGGTTATTTATATATTAATTTTAAGTGATATTAACTGTAAATATATTGCTAAAGGCTTTTAAATTATAATATTAATGTCGAATTATCAATGTTTGTTATTTTAAAAGAGACATAAAATACCTGAGTTTTTCGCCGTTTTCTAGGTTGAGGCTTTTTAAAGCTTTGGTGTTGAATAATTAAAATTAATTGAATGAAGATATTTAATTTAATTATAAAAGAAAAATATTGAATTCTATTATGTATTATTTTAAAAATAATAAAAAAGTGTAGCGTAATTTTAGGCTTTAGGTTCTAGTTCTTTCAAACCGGTAGATGTGTTTGAAATCAACTAAATTAAACTTTATATTGAATGAACTTTGAATTTAATTATAAAATATTGTGAACTTGTTGTATTTTATACGTATATTATTATTGTAGTAAGAGATATTTAAAATTAAATTTTATTTATTTTTAAGGATTCGATAATTTGCTAATTGTCATGACTATTCTAATGAAATTAAAAAATTTAATAAGATAAACTAAATTACAATTAGTATGTATGAAGTACGTGTTATCTGGCGAATAGAATTGCAGTGATTTTATTTTATAATTAATATTTGAATGTTGTAGTAGTGGCTTTATTTGTATCAATCAAACTGTATTGCCAAATATATTTATACACTCAAAAATAAAATATATATTTAAACACGTTGAGTGTCATTATCCTTACGAGCTTATATGATGAGCCTCAATAAAAAACACAAGGAATGTTGAGGAGCTATTTATGTTTATGTGAAATTTAAAAGAATTTCTTGAATTAATTAAAATTAAATGAAGTTTTGATTTATACTAATATCCGTAATATGTTATATGTGTGGATTTTATATCTTCAGTGAGAATCAAATTAGGGTCAAAGATAAAAAAGTAAATTAATCAAAATATCGTCCGCGATTCATTTGCTTTGTAATAAAGTATTTAATCTTCTTATGAAAATGATCAACGTACATTAAAATACAATTAACAAAAAATATTCTTAAAGTAAAAGCCATCTGATGGTATCACGTGTTATGGTGATTTGTTACATTTCAGTAGTTATAATAAGGTAAAGAAATTCTAGTCAAACTAAACAAAGCTAACTAAATTAGCAAACTATGAATGCTAAACATAGATTTTTTGTAAAAAGACTATTATATATTATGGAACACTCAGATTCAAAACTAATACAGTCACAATATTTTCCATGGTGTGAACAACTTCAAAGCACCGGAAGTTGAATTGAGACTCGACAATATCATGATGTTTCCTTGTTTTAAATTTGACGTACAATTGTCTGAAAAGAAGAGACAGGAGTCGGATTAAGTAGTAAATCCGGTCAACAACTCAGGCAACGTGGTCCAAACGCCCATTTGTCTCAAAATTGACGTCTGAAATTTAGTCATAATGCTGCTTAATATGAGCCAAGAATAGATGTTAATTTTGTTTGAAACCTAAATTATAAACTTAAGCAGCGTCGCTACGGCAAAATTCTGAAAAGTATAATTTTAATAAAACTTTTAAATTTAGTATAGAGCAAGAAAAAATCTCACAAAATCAGAATTAAAATTACAACTGTACTTATAATCAAATGCTTTTTATTCTTTAATCGACGTCGTTAAGTTAGATTATTTAGAGTTATTTTAGTAACATTAAAAATTTCTTTAAGAAAACTTGTAAAATTTACGAAATATTTGAAACATTCTTCAGATAAGGATAATTATTTTAGGGTCTCAACTTACGCAATTTTATAATCGAATAGGATTAGAAATAGATCGTTTCAATTTTCTTATTGACACGTTAAAATCTGTCATAAAAGGTACAGGAAGCTTTACTTGAAACGGACAATAATTTAAATTTAAATTATGAATTTAGTATAGACAAGGAAAAAATAATCTTCTGCAATAAGTGAAGATATTTTGTAGAAATTATAACGTTATTTTACTGTCATATTAAATACTTTTCAAATTAATTAACATCATTTAATAGTTTAATCCATTTTATAATCCATTTAACATAAATTAATTATTTTAAGTATTCTATGATTTTTAAATCTTTAAATGAAAGAATGACCCATTCTTTCCGACAAGAAACCGCCTTAAATCTCTTCACTTCGGCTATATTGAGCGAAATTGAAAGTCATCAATTTGTCAAAGGTATCTGATGTGACCTGACTTTTAATCTGCCGAATCAGCACGGATGCCCAAGCTGCTCTAAAGCTGGCACAATACCAATCAATGCTATATGTCAGGAATCGGCCCCATATTCGCGCCGGAATTTGCAGAAACCCCTGTTGGAAGTCCCTGTCTTTCCTTCTTCCGGGATCTTCCTCAAGTCTCGTTTCCACGCTTGCTTAACATATTCCCCACACTGAGTGAGAGGCAGGGAAATGGCCTCCGCGGCCATGAAGGCTAGGCCTTGGCAAAAAGGGTGCTCTTTCATGTCGCTGGGAGGCTGCGTGCGCTGTACAATCCAGGGCAGGCCGCGAACGGCCCCGGCCTCTCTCTCCGGTGTGCGTGCTCACCTGCACGCACTTTAGACGGGCCGGCGCAGCTAGCCACTTCGCCCTTCCCGGGCTGGGCACCTCTTGCCCGGCACCCAGGGCTCAGGCAGGGCAGCTACGCCTACTTCGCGCCGGGCGGTACCTGGGTCCAGGGCGTGTGGCCTCCTGTCTCTTCCGCTCCCGGGCCCAGCCCTCGCGAACCACATCTCGTCCCGACCAAACTTCCTCTGGCACATACGCAGGAAGCGAATCAGGACCTGACACGACCCGCGCAGGCGTCCAGCGAGCACTCTTGCGCGTGTTGCCGTCTTCGGCACAAACGCCCAGTGGTGCACTCCTCAGGGCCCCCCCAATGCGCGCACAGGTATCTCCGAACTCGTGTCCCGAGGAACCTGCGTCAGCGACGTGTTGGGCCGCAAGTCTTCTCAGCCGCTTAAGCCTATGGCTCCATGTCCGTGGGCCGCGCTGGGTGCTCACCGCAACCATTCCGATAGCAAGGTGGCGAATCCGCGCCCCGTATCTCTTCTGTGGTGGCCTGCAACCGAGACTCGCCCCTCGCGCAGAAAAGGTGACGCAGGATATTGATCTGGTCCCCAAGGACCGTCAACAGGCGGTCCTGCCCGCCTTGGAACTCTCTGATTATTAACTTTTGTTTTAACCCAACGCGGAATCAATATATCTAAAAACAGTAAAGTCCAAAACCTTTTAAATTAACCTATGTCAAACAAATATGTGACGCTAAGTAGTGTTCCTATAGCGGTAACTACCGTATAATTTAAAATTTTCTGCATGTAATACCAGCAAAAACATTAAGCCGTTTGTAATTTAGATAACAAGAATTATGGCATCTTAGCAGTCTGTTATAAACGATTAGACTTAAAAATTTTACAATAATGGCCATATCGGATATCTACCGTCAAACGATGCTTCAATAATATGTAAAAAGCAAGTTTTCATTGAAACTTAACTTTCCT
>JAGSMT010001088.1:0-21678 GCA_029286875.1 Lamproptera curius | reverse complement strand
AAATTTTAAAATTTAAATTTATGGGGGAGATGTTTATTTTGGCTGTTACAAAGTTTCTGAATATTGCAAAGTTAAATAAAATATTTTATTTTTGCATGCATTTGCTTACATACTTTTGGATTAAGACAGTAAAATATGCAAAACCACAAAATAATATACATTGTTTGATTGAATTGAAGTGGTGATTATTTCTGTAAAGAATATTCTACCAGTTAACTGTAACTGTAAAGTAATCAATAATAAAAGTTATAAAAGTTTAAAAGCAGTACAAAAATCTGAAAGTATTTTTTTAAGTATGTTTCAATTTATCTTCTAATAAAAATATGTTTTAGACTATAAATATGCAAAGGAAAGTAGAAAAAGTTATTTTGAAATAACCGCTAATGAAAAGGCATATTTTATTATTTGCTATAATTTGACAAATCCAGTGTATAAATTTTATAAATATACAGTTTTTAATTAAATCTAAAGTTAAATATTCCTGGTTATAGTTAACCGTAATAAAAATGAAATTAATTGTTATTACTAGGTATATTTTAGTCGTTTACAAAGTTGCTAAATTTCTTATTAAAAATAATTATATAGATATATTTTTTTCTTTTGCAACATTACATCAAATGAAATAAAATCAATAATTTTTATGATCCACTAGAACTAATCGCTGCCACATACACACCAACGGAATTAGTATAAATCGACCTAATAGCTATTGAAGCACGACACTAATTTCGGTACACAAAACGTGTGTTTGGCCAAATAACGAGATTAACTTGAAAAATGACTGCTCACTAAATAACAAAAAAGGTTGTTGTCAGTTCCTTACTTCCAATATTATAAAATTCAAACTGTAGTGTTAATATACTAAAAAAATGTTGCTTTCATTTATTATCCTGCATACATTATGTGGCAGTCGCGTACTAGCTATCGCAGTGTTGAACACAAAATTATCACAGTGTTTACTCTCATTATCATCATTATCAGCCTGTGTTAGTCCACTGCTGGTCATAGGCCTCCCCTGATTCACGGCCTATAAGGAAGTTTTTTGGACCTTATCCCACCACGCTGGCCCGATGCGGGTTGGTAGGTGGACCGACTTTTTACATGCCCATCTGACACATGGAACATCTATCTTTTTAGACAATTCCGTAATCGGCCCAAATCGTCCTAACCAACCAAATTAAAATCAGTAAAAAAACTTTTAAGTTCAACGGTTTTATTTTATGTGCACTGTAACTGGAGGTTTTGACCATCAATAACCACTTTACTGATTTTTATTTTCTTGTTTTTAGTATTTAGTGAAATTGGTTACCGAATATTCCTCGTTCTATTTAATCCATTCAGTGCATCATTATTACATGGTTTCTAACCTGATAATTAAGAACAATCTAATTACTCAATACATAGCCCTTCCAGAGACTTGACTCTACTTAGATCCACGTATGCTTGTCCGTCTTCAAACAATTTTGAGCCCAAATATACCACTACGTGGTCGACGGTGCAACCCTGATTTCATTAACGGTAGATGCCTATGGCAAAATATTTGGTAAAATCCTTCTTTCAGTCGTACCATAATTGAATTTTGCTGAAAACTGTATGACTTTAGGGTAAATAACGTGCATGCCGTCTCTGCCAAAGTCAATTTGAACTGATGGTATATCTGTTTCGTACATTTGGGTTCTGACAGGAACTGAGACAAAACAATTTGTGTAATGTTTATGGCCATTTACCAATCATTTTGTATCGTCAATGTATACAGTATGTACTAACATTATAGGACAATCACAGATATCGGATTCGAGGTTGTCGTTGTACTTGACCGACGATGAATGATGACATCTTTCCAGTAGTGTACGTCTCACGTGTTAAATTTCGGCGATATTGCCCCCGGGCATGTTTTACAGATACGTCAAGGTTCTTGCCTTGTGCCCTCTATTACGGAGGACCTGCCATTCGCTGTTGGTGAGCCTTTAGGGCCACAGGAATAGTAGTTATCCTCATAGTCAAATACCTTGACAGATTTACTAGAAGCCTATTCCCGGAATAGCCGTCAAATAATTGTATTCAAGCTAGATTAAAGTTATTCCAATATTGTTAATATTGTTAAGTGTCTTGAAGACTTGCAAAAGAACAGTGTCTTCATCTAGTGTATAGAAATCGCATCCCATACATTTTATGTTTCTTTCACATTGAAAATTACGTATCTCGAAATAACCTGTTCGATCTAATTCGTTTAACGATAGAAGAGGCGTTATGCAGCTCCCCTAGCATGTTAGCATTCAAAATATTAACGTCCCATTGACTAGGGTTGAGAATGCCAGCCCTTACAATATAATCTAATGACATTTGTTTACATTGCACACCATTGCACGCCGGCAAATCCCGAAGTAAACCTTTGGTCACCTTGATGCATGAACCCGATAATTCTAGCAATTAATACATTTTGAATTACAATTCTTTCAGGATCACCGTTTTCATTTGTCTGCACCTAAGGTCTTATTAAGTCTTGTTCACTAATCTGAACATTTTCGTTAATCTATATAAAGCGGTTATTTCTGTTAAATATCTTAAAGCGCTTTACCTTTCGCGAGGAGATTGTGTTATTCAGATTCTCTGTTAATATTCAAATTCTTCAAACGTTCTATATCTACAACGATTGGTTATTGGGCTGGAAAATCTTAGAAGCATATAAGGCACTCTTTCATCATCATCATCTGCCTGTGATAGTCCACTGCTGGACATGGCCTCCCCTAATACACCCCTATCCATTTGGGAATTTTGGACGTATCCCACCGCTGGTCCAATGCGGGTTGTTGGTGGACCGGACACATCCATCCGACGCATGGATCATCTTACTTTTCAGAATTGGGTGATCCCAATTGCCGTAATCAACTAGAAAATTAAATTAAAATTGTTAAATCCCCAAAGGCTACAAAAGCAGTTTCACAAGCAATTTTACTGACCTCAAAGATATCTTGGGCAAACAACATCTTGTCCCGAAACCTACTGCCCGTATGGCCAGTAAATTTTACAATTATAACAAACAGTATGATTCTACTGCTTTGCGTCAGCGCTTGGAGTCTCATCTGGTATTGAACCTGGATCCAGATTATTCCAGTACGCCTTTGATGGTTCTTGTTTTTTTCTGGTAACATGTGTTTTGGAACGCGAACATAAAAGTATTGTTGTTTTGAAGAACAGTTCTGCGGTAGATATCCTAATGCAGCTGTGTTGTAACGTACCAGCATGATTTGGTTAGGATAATACTCCGTGCAAATGTCACAAAACGTTACACGATGTGTTAAAAGCATTTCAAACGTTTTTCGTTGTGTAGCAGTTTTGTTTTTATTTGTTTGTATTTATTTATTGTTATGATGTTCTTCCTATGGTTAAGGGGCATTATGATGGTGGCCCAGAGGTCCAGCAAAGGGCAGGGGCTTATGTTAAGCCCTGCCCTTTTACTAGCACTTTGTGCAACAAGTGCGCCCAATCTTGAGGGCGCCGACATTACATTTTATCCACCCTAATGCCACAGTCCTCGGCACGATTTAACCTATTACCCTTACTTGGGTGATATAGATACCATTTACTAACGACGTATACTTCGTAGTTAGTAAATGGTATCTGGCCCACTAACGGCACCAATCTTGGACCAACTTTCTCGACATGACTAATCTTGCCCCCACCTAATTAAACCAATTAACGCCATTTTGTAACTGCGTCCATTTTGAGTTTTAAATTTTGACATAATGACAGTATTCTGGTGTTTTATTTGATACCCCATTGTGGTGGTTGTGAAAAATATGTACCTAGTCCACCATATTGGAACGGCGTCCATCTTGAATTTAAAATTTTGACATAATATCGTGTTTTTACTAGTGTAGCCCTTTCATTTGATACCCATATTGACGGGTTCAGGAAAATATTTAATTCGCCATTTTGTATCGGCCATCTTAAATTTATAATATAATTGATTTTATTATATAAATTAAATGTGTGTACCAAATTTTAGATCAATCTGACAACGGGAAGGTGCTTAAATTTCAATTTCTGATTTTGACCTAAATAAATAAAAAACAAATAAATTCCGTACGGGTCAAGCTAAATAAAACCGTTTAATAAAAACATTTACAACGCTGGTCAAATGAAAGTTTTCAAAGTTTAAGCATATATTTTTTTTTATTTCATTTACATATAGGATATTTAAAGACTTATTCCGGACGACTCCATAAGCTGTAATTATTTAAAAAAAAACACTGACTGCACGCATCAGACGCTATTAAAAATATTCTAATTGTAAAACCTTAAATTATTATAAATTAATTTAGTTTTCTATTATTTAAGAGACCAAACGTTAACATTAACATAACTGCGTGCACCCTCTGACTTTTAGTACACCAATATATAGCCAGCTAAAAATGTATTTCTCGGATATTAACATCAATGTCCATTAAAACGGATTCGCTGAAATAATGAATATTCATTTATTCGAATGTATTGGACAGAAGTGACACTCAGAATTGTAAAGCAGGATTTCAATTGGATTATTTGCTGTCAATATTTTGTCCGCCAATTCCTCTTATTAGTCCACCATACATCAATAAATATGCAGCGGAGATGCTCTTAAAGGAATAGATAATAAATTGGCCATTTCAGCTCGTGCTGGTCATCTTTTTGACACACTGGTGGTATTCCTTAAAAGCCTTATTGCTAGCACAGATACCACCTACCACCACCACTTAGTAGACGAAGGATCTGTTAGCTGCATTTTTACAACAGAAATAATATTTTTTCATGTATAGCACTCCGTCACAACTTTGCAGGAAATATTTGTTGGGAAATATCTTTAAGTTAAGCGAAACTTATTAGTTTAGTTTGTCTATAATCTATTGGTAAACCACATTAGGATGAGTTATTAGTTTGATTTAAGTCAAGTAAAGTTTATGTTCTACAATCCCTTATAAAGTTTCCCACAAGGGAGCAGATTTCAATTAACTGAGCCGGAAGCCTTTGAAATTAGTTTCTGAAACTGTCAATTGTGCACTTTACTTGAAAGTTTTAATTATATACTAAACTAGAGAATTTCTATGGTTTTTTGTTGGTCTACTTTTTTACAAGAGACCATCCGGGATGGTAACATTGCAATACTTATTTGTCCCGCAAAATAGTAAGGTGTAAGACTTCTGTCTTCCAGTTTGAAGGGCATCGTGATAATTACTGAGAAAACAGGTAAAAACAAGTATTTTTGGAGGTGGCCCTTACTCTCGGTCTTACAGGCTGGGCACTACACTTTTCACCAACTGAACATCCTACTTTATCCAGTGAAATGGAAGAAAGTAAAAGTAGCTCCCTTACAGCTACTTTTCTTTCCATTCCATGCCAAAGCGTGTCGAAAACATCAATCAAATCTGTTTTCACTGGATACGGCGATTTTTTTATAATGTACCAATATAATGTCTCTGCATATTGAAAAAGTGTTAAGAATACAGTTTTAAAATAATACTTAAATAGGTTAACCGATTATGCGTGGTAAGCGACCGTGACTGCTGCGCCAAAGGGTTAGGTTCGTTTCCACCTCGGAAAAAAATATATGACATGAACATACTATTTTTTCTCGTGTATGGTGGTTTATGTTAGTATATAGTATGTCTTTATTTCAAAAGTAAATAAGTTTATTATTCAACAGACTAGTTTCAAATTACAAGCTTTGTAAATTTGGGACTAGATGACGTTGTGTTTTTGCAAAAAGTTTAATATTATTTTTCTAGTTCTCTTTCCCTCTTAGAGAAAGCGGTTTATCCCCAGCCAAAGCACAGACTGTGGGTGTGGGTCAGGGTCCAAAAGAACCTTCGCACGATACGTGCCGGAGTCCATAACTCTGCGTTCGCGCGAGCGATTTTCCTCGAAGATCCAACCGTCTTAAGTGTTGCGGAGACTGGTTGGGATCAAATCATTGACCGATACGACGTGAAATTCAGTGAATACCATCACGTCTATTCGTCACCTCTTGAATAAAATCTAAATATTTTATTTTCTCTTCTTTTGTTGATCCACTAAAACACCTTCGAATTCACTCTATTAATACGATATCAGGTCCAATATAACCGGATGGAGTCGTTTGAGAACCCTTAGGTGCCATCTGATAGTAAGCGCCCACAGCTAAGAGATGGTTAATGACGAATACTTGATGGAGTTCTTGGCTACTCGGTTGTGTCTGTGCAAATACTTAGTGATGAGAGCGCGGAGCAACCGAGCACATGCCTGTGATCACCAGGATGGTAACACGCCTGGACCATTCCACTAATGTGATTGTTCGTCTTCATCACTTGAGCTTGTATTTACGACAAACCTGTAAGTTTCCGCAAAGGTTGACGAAACGAGCCAGTTTACGGAAACTTTAAAGTCTCATGAGACCAATGTGAGCCTTCATGAACCTTCTATAGGTGCTCAGTATTACCGTGTTCTCCAGTTGTTCTGGCTAGATTGAGAAGGAGTCAGTTCTTTATCCAACCTTGACGGATTTGTCTGTCAGGGACCGATTGCTGATTCCATCTGAATGCCGAATGTATAAAGGACTTATCCGTTAAAGACTCGATCGTTATTTACTGACAGAGCAACAATGGGTGTAATAATGTAGATCTACAGTCAGGTTCAATAAGTCTTGCCAATCCGCCTGCTCAGCGTAATCATGAGCAAATCCTTTCAACGGACGTCAACAGACGGCAAAGGCCCTAGTTCTGGTAGTCCAATTTCCGGCCACGGTAGCGGCCATGCGAATAGGACAGGGGTGCTAAAATCCCGGTCTCGATTCCCACCAACAACTTGACGGCTACGAAGAAAGGACGAACGCTGAGGCTCAGCGAACACCTGGCGAGTTGGAGGTGGAACAAAGGAACCGATTTTAGGGTTGTGCGAAATCCGAAGGCAGGGAGAGGACCAGGCCTTGCCATCGGGTCACCTTTTCTACTTCAGAGGGCGACCATCCGTCCTGGGCGGCGTGGGATTCCTGACAACAAATCCCTTACTAATAACATAATCGCAGTCTCCGAATGTTCGACTGGGGTGGCGTACCTTGTATTTAAGGCTTACTAACAGGTGAATATATCAACTGCCTCAATATCCTAGTGGTAGGGCGTGCAGCACAAACCGGAGGTCATTGTGCGAATCCTGCGGGGACTCAACAAATTTTCATTGTTGTTTCCTAGTTGGTTAGGACAATTTGGGCCGATCACCCAATTGCCTGAAAAGTAAAATGGTCCAAGCTGGATGGGCATAAAAGTCGGTCCACCCACCAACCCGCATTTGAGCAGCGTGGTGGAATACGGTCCAGAAACCCCCTAATGTATAGGGGTGAATTACGGGAGGTCTATGTCCAGCAGTTGACTATGACATGCTAAAATGATGAAAAAATTATGAACAGGTATACCCTTAAAGCGATACAAATGTATGCGACTACTTCGGCACACTCTGACGACGAAATGGAGGCCACAGACGAGGATGTCTCCCGGACGTTCTATACCACCTCCAAGGCCCACTATAATGTTGTTATGGGGGATTTCAATGCCGAAGTCGGTGTACGAACTGGCATTGAATCGTGTTAGGACCTCACAATGTCGGTAATCGGAATCGCAGGGGACAAATGCTAGTCAAATTCTACGAAAATGAAGGGCTCACACTTTAAGAAGAAGCCCCTCAGGAAGTGGCATGGCAAGATCCCGATACTGTGACAAGGAACGAGACAGATTTCATCATTACGGACCGGAAACACATATCACCAATTGTTGAGACTAGCTGTAAATATGGGTTTTCAGTGAGAGCGGGCCTGCCTGATAAAGTCTACTCTCCAACATAACTTCCAGCAAACCATGATGGCATCTGAAAAATTCAACTGGAATTGAAAAACCGATACGATGCCTTGCACCAAACCACAATGCCGGTTGACGAGGCACTCGATCTAGTGGACTGCATCGTGACGTGGGTAAAGCGTACCGGCGGAAATCCATCTCCGATAAGACCTTGGTCATGGAGGAACGCCAAACATGAGGAGGCCAGTTCGACAGATGTGAGACTCCTTTCAAGCGGATCTGCAAATTGATCGCCGAGACCTTCGCTGCTCAATCCGCAACGGATGACTGACGATTGAGCGAATAAGTTGAAGGTTTTGGGAGAAAGCTCGGAAGCCATCTGTCGAAGCTCAGGAACTGTTCTGGCTGGATTGTTTCTTTGTAAGTCTGAGATCTTACCTAGATCGAGTTTCTATTTAAATTGTACGCGTCACAGGTCCTCAACCTGTTACCGGATATCGATCCACGTGCAAGTGGATTCGGATCTCATTCACTCCGTCCTTCACCAGGTATTTTTTCCAGGCTGTGCAAAGTGAGGTCGTTCTGTTTTAAGACAGGTGCTAATTAATTACCGACTGACGATACAAGCAAAGCTGTTCTCGAAGTCATGACGAATCACCTTCCAACAAGCGTGAAGACACAGCATTGCGGGAAAAGCCGATAGGAGGATTCAGTTGGGCTGGGCAGCATTTGAAGCTACACCACATTCTCCGTCATCAATACCGCAGAGTTTAAAGACATGGGTCTTGCCAATGCGTACTCCCCGTCGATCTACGGCCGAAACGTGGCCTCTCGCTATCGGACTGGTCCATAAGTTTGCCGTAGCTCAACGTGCTAGGGAAGCGCTATCTCGGGTCTCGCTGTCGGCTAAAATTCGCAATGAATTTCTGGCAAAGAACAAAGTTACCAACAATCAAGGTTAGCTCGTTGAAGTGGCAGTGGGCCGTTTACGTGGTCCTAAGAACGGATGGCCAATGGGGCCATAAGGTTCTACAGTGGAGGCCGCTTTAAGAAAACGGAGTGTTGGTCGACCCCCGACCAGGTCCGTCCCGATCTCCGTGCATCATCTTTCTGGCTCATAAAAAACCACCTCTGTTATCAAGCCATCTTCGCAATCCACGGACCTCAGTCCGTACCATAGCCCACGCCAAAGCAATGCCATATTTATCATCTCTGGGCGCTCAGTGTCAGTACGTGGATACTCCTGATTTATGAACCTCGTCTGATCATTTGAAAGGCAATTGCTACGGTACCTCCACTCTTTCGAGTCTACCTAATGTGCTTACCCCATGCGGCAAATCTGCTTCAGGAGGTCAATTCCTCTGTAAGATAAACTCGCTGGCCAAAAATATTCAATTGTCCCGATAAACGCCTCACGTGCTACCTGGATCTAGGTTTTACCTGCCCTGGAGCAGTGTAGTTAGCTAATGGGGACTCAGGTTCTGGTGATCCTAAGTTCAATTCTTTGCCTCCAGGCTGGTATCGATATAATCTTTCGCTTAACTTGTCGAGACTTAGGTATTTTAACGCCGCGCAGGAGGCATACCACAAGCGCAGCGTATCAGTATGTATATATACAGAATATCTGTATGTCGCCCAAACCAGTGCTTTTTGCAAGTAGTCTGTAACAGCTTTGGTCTCTGCTCGTGTAGGGTACTTTGTACCTCAGTAATCTCCATATTCCATATCCAGCAGCTGCTCCTTCGAAGCCTACATCCATTTTCAAATCGGGTGAATTGATTTCGTTTCACTCATATGGTTCCATCTGCTCGACAACTACGTCTCGAAGGACGCTCATAGTCACAATTGTTCGAGTTCGGTAGGATTCGAAGATGGTAGAACGCTGAAGGTACCCGTGCTCTTTAGCTCCGTTACAGCAATAAGATGGCTCGAGATGGAGAAATTACGGTGCATCCTGGCCCGATACGCCGTGACGTCACTCTTCCTTTGTAGCCCTAAAGAACGTTTCGCATGACATTTTCATTTAATTATTTTGTCCACCGCATGCGGCGCTTGTCACTAAAACGGTACCCGTGCTGGAATTTGGACCTGCCAACAACGTTTGGTAGGTTGGTTACTGGGGCCTGACTATCGGGTCATGGCCTGTTGAGTTTGCACCTCGCCGAGGTTGGAAGATTTGATCAAGAATCCATATTCGCGCCTATGTTATTAGAGGAAGGTACCACTGTCTCGGAGCTTCTTGCCGACCGGGTTTAAATACGATGGGTGCGCCAGGTGCTTCAATGGCATTGTTAATGAGCAAGCTTTGAACTGCCGGTCCTTATCACTATTCGATACGATGCCTTATATCTTTGGGCCGGTGCTGGCTGATTGCACAGGTGAAACAGCTAATATAATGCAGTGGGGGATGAGACCGTCCTTCCCTATGGCTTATTTTTATTATGTCCCACATTGTAAATAAAGTTTACGTTATAAAACCTGCGATTGTACTTTTGTTCAGTTACAGTTGAATGAGCAGTAATTTTGTTTCCATGTAACGAAAAGTTCTCATTCCTTTTAATTCTGCTGCCAGCTATGCGTAATCACCAACCCAATTGTTAAATTACCCCGGCGAATTGGCTCAAAGAAGAAAAAAACGTTTAAACTGTGCGTCTGCAATGTGTGGTCGGCGCGCGGTCCAATGGTTGCCGCTATGACGTCCACCGCTCATGGTCGTTTGACACCGCGAGGTTTTGATTGCTTCGGGCGGACAGCAGGTGGACCACCGGTTGTAATTACGAAATATCAGTACTAATTGTAAACAAATTACTAGTCAATTGCGAGACTTAACGACATTAGACTTATTTGCCAACCAGCAAAAAATCCTTAGTATCGATAGGTGTGCCCTACAGATGTTAAATAACCGAATTAAAATGTTCTAAAGAATTTTGCCTAAAAAATCGTTTTATGCGCTTGAAAAGTCAAAATTATATTTATATTAAACATTTAAAAAAAATTGTTATGTAACATCGTATTTCTTTCACATAAAGTGTAAAAAACGTCATATATCAGTACTATAATAATACAATACCTATAATAATATATAATATATAGTCCTCCTAATCGAATCCGACTACGGCAGCCGATCTATTATGGAGATCAATCAACTACGAATAGTGTAAGAGATATTAAAGTGAAGTCTACTTATGTGTAAACACAGGCGCACTCCCTCTCATAGTCCAATGCGACGGATAACCAACAGGGCCGAATAGAGATCAGGCGCAAATTGACTTTTATATTCTTAAAACACATGGATCATCTTAATTTTCACTGTGATCAACCCATATTGCCATCACAGGGACAGGGACTCAACAACTGTTCATTGTTGTTGAGTCCCTGCAGGATATCATAATAAAAATCTGTTCTGTTCATACTTTTTATAACTTTAAGACGAAGCAATTTATTAACCACTTGCAGCTATGAGGCCTTTTAGTCAATTCATCAATTTCTGTGAATTATAAAGCAAAAAACTTAAATTGGTTAAGCATGAATATAACAAATGGATTCTGAAAACCGAAAATTACGATATGGTATCTATTGTACCGGGCGTTGCAAATTGAAATAGTCCAGCTAGAATAGTGTGAAGTACTAGTGAGGAAATATCGATAATCAAACTTTTATAAAATAAAAACTCAATAAAAATATTATTGAAAATGGTATTAGTAGTTTCAAGATGTTATAGTATACTAGACCTAACTTTCATTTATTGCAAATATTCTTTTGTTAGAGAATTTTTTAAGATTGTCCACTTTTACTGTGATTGAATTTAACTTTTGGATGAAATTAGTATCTTATTTTTCCCGCTAAATTGGATTCCTTCAAGACAAAATATTTTCGGTTCAATTTTTCTTTCCGGATAATTTTAATGTTTTAAAGTTTCAATTACAAAAAGTTTTATAAAACTTATTTTTTATTCTAATTTTTCAAATGCAAACGCATGATTTACAATTTATCGACAATTGACGACAGTAAAACAACATGCAGCGTCGCGCTGTTCATTATTGCGCCTGGTGGCCTCCGGTTTTAAATGAAACCTTAACACTAAATGTTTAAATTACTACATAAATATCCGTGGTTTCAAAACATGCTATTTGACTCTTTCCATAGACATAAGAAATAAAGAATACACGATCTGTCGTCTGAGCGACAGAACAAGTATTTAAACCGTACTGGCTAAATCAAGAAGAGGATTGTTTGGAACTTAATATGTTAATGAAGTACGAAACCGCGATTCTTAATTACTCATTGACCGTTAACGGTATAATACGTTTTAACAAGCGCCATCTACCAAACATGTTTTCTTGTTTGGTAGATGGCGCTAAGCAACAAACGACAATCGCATTTAAAGCGCTCTTAAATTAGTGTCATTCTGGGAGCCTCAACATCTCAAAAATAGCCAGTAAAATAGCCAGTTTTAGGTCGATACCATTTCGTTGTATAAATGGTGTTCTGTTATTATCTACTTTGTGAAAAAACCAAAAATATTAATGGTCGGTGCTACGATTGAGTTATTTAATTTCGTTCTTTTGTTACTCAAATCTTGTTTTTTTTTTTAAACTTTTAACTTCGACTACATTTCATCTTCTTTCTGATAATCAGGTTTAAATCATTCCAAATGGAAACAGTAATAAACATTTTTTGAGTCCCCGCTGGATGGGAACCTAAGATTTTCGGTTTCCAGAGCGCAACCCCATACTACTAGGCTTCGGAGGCAGCCATTATTATTAGGAACTACAATAAAGAGTTATAAACATTTAAATCTATATCTTATTATTTTTTTTTTTCATTTGACAAAATACATATACTGAAATGCCAAAAATTGAAATTACAACTAAACTTAATTTTCTTTTATTAAACACTTAACCGCCGAATTAATTCAAACTCAGCAGATTATCTCGTTGCCTATGACAGTCTATCAACGACAATCTTCTTTATTTTATGTACGATTAATTCATAATAAAATCCATTAGGCAAAACAGGATTGCCTCGCTGTCTCATTTATTCATCCCGAGCGAGCGCGTTAATTAGTATCTCGTTATAGCTTGTATGCCGAGGATTACTTAAAAGTGTCGTAAATATCCTTTAAAGTAAAGGAATAAATATTCAGTAATAAATGAGCACCATTTCTAGCACATTTTCCGACACACGTTTTCAATAATCAGTAGTTTATTTTTATTAATTAGTTTAACTTATCATTGAATGAATAACAGAGCCAGACAGAATATTGCAATGATGCGTTTTTATGTTTAAACGAATTATTAAATCGTTACACTTATAGTAAAAGTGTTGTAAGGAAATTATCGAGTTAATGTTGTGGTAACCAAAATTACATAAACAATTTACACATTTCATTATTTTCTATATATTTTAATTTTATACAAAAATCAGTTATCCAAGAAATAATGAAGTTGCTTTAAAATGCCCGATGAGTCAAAGACATGCAAACACCTCGTTTGCTTCCTTTGCTTTCGCGTGAAAAAATAATCAGATGTGATCAAGGAGACGCACTAGCTGTTTGAAGTTAGAATCCTCCCTGTGTTATAATTCATGCAAAGCATGACATTATAAGCATTCAGGGAGGATGACAACGAGGAAATATAAACAAAAATAATACTAGTGTACTGTCGTAGAGATTTGTTTTTGTCTGAAGGCAGACGACGTCGGCCCCATGGAAATGATGACCGACGCCCATAGACATCTTTATACCAGTGGTATCCAATGGCTGTACGGAATCCATAAATTTACCCGTTCATTATAAATACCCTGACTATTGTGCCTTTAAAATCGGATTGATCGACTATGATTTCAAGAATACCTTATATCTACATTAATTTATGTTAAAATTTATTAAACAGTTCCATTCATTATAAACTAAATTTTCTTATAAAATTCAAAAAAATATTTAAAAAATATTGTTTATGGTACTAAACAAGTAAAACATAATACAACTCGCTCTAATTTAGATACAAAATAATCCACAATGCCCCGGATTTTAACCATGAAAAGGTCGTATATTATAACTCTCTTGTTATTCGTACCATCCTTTTTGCGGAAAATCTGTTCAAAAATGACCAATCTTAAGTTTATGTTAAGATACCCGAGGTTATTAACTAACCCAAAAGCTCTTTGGTAGATATTACTTTTTCAATAAGATAATATTTTGCCCAAAAAAAGGCCATAACACATAATAACTGGGTTAACGAAGCAACATCCAATATTTGGGTGGGAAGGGGTTGGGCGTCTTGCATTGCTTTAATAGCCAAAAAGGTCTAATGTCAGTCTGTATCAGACAAACGCCTCACGTTTGTAAAAGACAAACAAAACGTGACATTGACAGTTTTTTTTGTCTTCCTTTAACCTTATATGGAACCTTTGACACGACGTTTTACAAACTATATAAAATATAAAATACCCATAAAATTTAAATTTTTTCCTTTGAAGATATTCGAAATCTGGTAAAAATTCTTTTGATTCACCAGAAGAATTAAGGACGAAAATCGCTTTATTGTTGTTTTTTAAGTCTTTCTAATGACGTTTTTTTTTGGGCTTTGTAATTTTCACGAACTCGGCTGTCTTGTTCAGGAATCGTAATTATGAGATTATTAAAGAACTCATTGATGATACCCCATGTATATTCTTTAACCAGGTTTATCTAAAGTTATTAGGGGGAAAAATATGGGTGCTTTTAGTTAAACAATCTTAAGAACAATTAAATTTTTAAATAAATATGTCCCTTCACATTTTTCTTATATAAAGAACAATTTGGAGTCGTACAAGTAAACTTCGGAGAGAATATATCTAGATGTTAAAAATGCTTTCTATTGGTGGAAGCCAAGTCCAAAGCATAAGCATTATTAGCTTTAAATTAATTAAAAACTGCAAGTTAATCTGTTAAAAAAACTACTTGTTGTAGATAAAAACGTTAAAATTAAGATGACATTTCAAAGTTTAAAAATTAACTGCCCTCCGCCTATCAAGGGCGTGTGATTTAGAAACCGGATCTGGTTTCAATCCCGGGGATTCAACAAATTTTCATTGTTGTTTTTCGTTGGTTGGGGATTCGATCACCCAATTTCTGAAAATAAGATGATCCAGCGTCGGATGGGCTTAAAAATCGATCCACCCCCCCGTACTGGACCAGGTGGCGGGATACGGCTAAAAGCCCCTTGGAGAAGAGTGGAGTAAGGGAGGCCTATGTCCAGGGAACCAACAGTTGATGATGATGATGATGTTTACAAGGATGCATTAAAATTAAGGTGCCTTTTAACATTTTAACATGGGAGTTTAAAATATGGCCCAATATAAAAAATTAAATGTCGTGAAAGGTATTATAACATATATAATGTCAATTAATTATAAATTAAAGATAATATTTTATGGATACTCAATTAATTGTCTGTTTTCTGAGATTATCTTAAATAAAAATATAGAAATATTGGTTACTAAAACGTAATACGGCGCTTAAGAAATTAGAACAGATACATAATAAATATCTTTGGAAAAATAAATGCCCTTTTAAACGATTAAGATATTGCCCATTTTATATAAAATATTTATATCACTTACCTTTTTTACCTTAATTTAATTTCATACTCTAACTTTACTCATACTCGTAATATAAAATGGAAAACTCTTAAACAAACCCGGTTACGATAGAATGTTTTCCGTCTGTCCAAAACCAACTAAACCCACTAAAATTTAAAAGCCAGTGTCAAAGCTGAGCGGAGTCTTAGTTATATATCTTTACGTACTTTATACGTTTATATAAGGAAAAGGAATACAATATTTCCTAAAACATTTAACTTAAAAATACGGTCAAAAATCTTTGAATTTTATTTAGAAAATGTTTAAAAAAAACGTATGTTTGGAGAGGTAAAATGACAGGGAGAACGTTACCTTTTAATCGGATCTTTGGAACTGAATCATCGCTGTGATAGTGCAAACGGAGAATATTTTGACATTTGTGATGGGGTTTGACAAAATGCGATGTGATATTTTTAGCGTAGAGCGTTTTAATTTATCTGTTAGTAAGAATATAATACGTATATGTATTTTGTGATTTTAATTATATTTTTTAATCTTAAACTGGGGGACATGGTTACATTATAATTAAGTACTATTTTTTAGTTTAAGAAATGTTTGAATAACCACATATTTTTTATTCAATGTTAATATTAAAGTCACTCCGAAGCACAGTCTACTTTTTGTATAGTTTATTGTCAATATTTGAAACATCACTGACAAACGAAGTAGCAATTCCCAATCATATAATTTAAACAAGTACTTTGCAAAAATATATTATTAACTTAAAAATTTTTGGTTTTGTTGGAAAAAATTTTCACAAAAATCTTTTTTATTTACTTTAGTTGTTTTTTGCATTTGCATATTCTTTCTTTAAATGCGAGGATTATTTCTTATTTAGAAATTTTCCATAATAGATAATTGGAATTACATATGGGTTTAAATAAGGATACAAGTAACAAACTGTTAGAGAAATAGTTAAAAATTATATAAAATTATATTTGCTTTTTAATTTATTCCTTAAACAAAACTGTTATAATTTAAAAAAAACCAATTACTATATATTTATTTATTTTTGTATTTAGAAAACAACCTCTTTCCTGTGTTCCTGAAATATAATTTTAAGGTTAAATTTCAAAGTTTTCTATCGTATTATTTAGTCACAGAGGAAACAATATATTTTATCCCTTTAAAATTTCAGTGGAACAAAATAATTTTTGTTAATATTAATAACTTAGAATATTTTATAAAAGTTGTTTGAAGCAAAATAATCAAGCAGGGGGATTAAGCACTGACTAAAACCGCCGTTTTGGCTGAAAGAAATCCTTTCTTTGCACATACCTATAATACACAAAGCAAGACTCAAACAGAAAATTTTGGGAATATCTACAAATTTCAAGAAGTTTAAAATTCTATTATTACAACCTTATTAAGATTATTTTTGACAATTACGGGTTATTATAACAGCTTTTATTAAAGAAAGCGATTAACACGGTATGTCGGAAAAAAACAATGTTCCCTGTGTTTTATTTTTATATTCTTTGTCAAACGTACCCTGTTTGAAGAACTTTGGGGTGAAACTTCCTTCAACGTTACAAAATACCCTCTCAAGGATCACCGAACACAATCAGCTGTTTATATCTTATAATATTGTTTTCAAATGGTTGAATGACTGAATGAATAGTTTCTCAAATTTTGTCATTAATACTTCTTTTTGAATCCAATTTTAAGAATGTTTTAAATGTTCATCATTCCAACCATTCCTCTGAAAGTTTACTAAACATTCTTGTATTTCATCGTCGGGGTCGACTTCGACAACATATTTTCGTTCATCTTTAAACAGATAAATTCCTCATGTGCCATTATTATTTTATTTACTCTGTATTTAAACTGAATTTGTAAGAAAATTATATATGAAATATTAAATTTGCGAACTCGAATTTCATTAGATTCAACAAACATAGTTTTAACAACAAAAAATTATTAAGTTCAACTTTGCCCGACTTCACCCGCGAGGCGATTGTGATTTAGTTTATAACTAATACACATTATATTTTACAAACCGAAATATTTTCTCAATTTTTGCGAATAGCTATAAAAGTGTCATGTATATTTTTCTAAAGACCTTTTTTTAAATAACTTTTATCTTTCATTACAGCCTATAAGTTATTCGATCTATAAGCTATATTAATGCAAAATAAACGTTTACAAAACATAAATGTCATGTACGTTTGCGTCATCGCAAATATGTCCCTACTCATAAAATTTCGATTATAATTTTAGAAGGATAAAAGCAATTGACGGATTGAAGTTATTCGACATGCCGCCATCCTTGGTGTCCGTGCAAGGGAGGAGATATGGCTTGGATAATAGCAAATAGGAGAGTGCTGTAGTGTTATAGATCTCTTATTCTTCCTCAGCTAAAACTATACTAGCTCTAGGCCGGTATCAAGCCGCCGAGTTAGATATTGTTTCGCGATGGAGATCATAAAATTTTATAGCCCGTGAGAATATAATCGGGAAGTTTGACTCAATACGACGCACCCTTAAATGTAATAAGTTGTAGGTAAGAGATAAGGTTGTCATGATGCCGGTGAGAATTGCAAAGAAGGAAAGTCTTTATGTAGCCTAACTTTGGTTCAGGAAGAAACGTCATGCTTATTTTTACGTGTTCGAAAAAGCTAGTAATAATAGATAAAAGAAAGAACTCACTAAATATAAACGTTTTCTTTCACTTTATATCATGCGTTAGTCTGGTGCTTTTACCATGTGTAAGCTTTTTATTAATTTTGTGTATTAAATTGTAACATTTAATGACGCCGATTTTATATGATGTCAAAAACTATTCAAGTTATTTTTAAATTTGATTTTCGAATTTTGTATAAAACCAAAGAAACTTTCTTTCCACATTTCGCAAAACTTTGGATGTTTCTATAAAAAGGAAAAAAAAAGTAGCGCGTGGTGTCAACAATGTCGAAACTCAGTTAGATGGTGTCCTAGTTTATTTGGATTTCATCGATGCCTCCATTCTCATCTTTCTGTCTAAGAGGACGCTCTAAAAGACACCTTTTATAAATATTTTTTGTATATATAAAGTAGAAAAGTAAGTAAGTAATTTATGTTTGTTATAAAATATGCCAATAAGGCAAATACTCAAATACAATTCTCAATACTTCTAAGATCGTAGTTGTCAGTGATTTTTTACCGTTCTGAATACATTTTTTTTGTTTATAATACTTTGTGATTGACTAAAGTATTATTGTAACTATTCATTAAATATTTTTCATAGTAGTTTCCGACCACAATGCGATTTTCCATATATTGGACACATATTAAATAGTGTATCACGCTTCTTTTCACATTTTTCATTTTTAGGGTATGTCCAATAAAAGGTTTCCATACCAACAGTAGACTTTTAAAAAAACAATAAATATAATATTTTCGTAATTTGTACAAAGTAACGATATCGTTTTGAGCATAAAATAAAAAAAGAAAACTGATTTAATATCAGCACTCAGAGATAAAATAACATTAATTTTGCAGGTCATACATGTTAAGCAGGTGCAGCAATATTCACGATGACACCGGTAATAATTAAGTCGTAATATATTAGTTAAACTGAATAGAAATGTGCAAACATTACTTCTAATTTTAACGATTCAGTACAATAATTAATACTCTTTTACAATCCGTTAGGTCACCAAAAATATTATAAGGCCTAAAGATAATATTTAAATTGAAATATTTTATTCAAAACAGAAGCATTGCACATACTTATAATAGTGATATATTTTAAGATGAGGTTGGTATAAAACTTTTTACGCTATTAAACTTTAACTCAAATTATTTTAATTATTATACACGGATTTTATTGTGTTTGTTTATTAAACGTCAGGAATTAACATCTTTTCAATTCCTGACGTTTTCGAATCTTAATTTAATGTATTATTTGCGCATCTAGAGATTATTATTTTAAATTCAAAAATAACAAAATAAGAAAGTTAATAGTGATATATCTCAAAATTAACAACTAAAATTTTACTATTAAAACCCTATTCAAAGTTAATACATTAAATCAACTATAATGGATTTTAGAAAAAATTGCATATACATGTTTGAAAAGTCAATAAACAAAATAACAGAGGATCTAAATAAATAAACATAGGAGAATAAGGAGGAGTAATAAAGCTCAGAAACATCTAGGTTGACGTTTGTTCAAAGCGCTCAGCGGAGTTTCTCAAGGGCAGAAACATTTCTAATTTAAATTGCTTTGTAGCTAGTTGATTAACTTGCTACTGTACTGAAACCAGTGCTCTGTTTCAAACGTAAAAGGCTCTGATGTTTTATAAGAACTAATGCTAAATTTTAATTCTATTGTGAAGACAACGTTTCTTTGTGACGTTTTAACCGTTAGTTGGTTTACCGACGTGGTTTGGTGAATTAATAAATTGCAGAAGAAAGTCTAATATCAAAATAAATTAACACCCTAACCAACACTGTTAAAAATTAAACATTTTGGGGATTTTTAAAATAGCCGTTGGGTAGGATAACGCGTTTTCCGTTTCTTTGTATTAATCTCTATTAGGAATATAACATAACAATATCTACCTTCACAAAACTCTGAACTGAAGAAAATAAAACAAAATGAGCCTTTTATTTGTCGTAATATTAAAATTTCTTTAATATCTTTATTCATCATCATCACCTTTGTTAGTCCACTCTGGACATAGGCCTCCTAATACACCCTATCCATTAGGGGTTTGGACCATATCCACCACTCTGGTCCAATGGGGTTGGTGGGTGGACCGACTTTTTACTGCCCATCCGACGCATGGTTCTCTTTCAACAATTGGGTGATCGGCCCATTGCTAACCAATCTTATTTAATACTCTTATAAATTTTTTAATATTCAATTATCTTGTATATTTTTAAAAATTTTTCTTCCCATAATAAAATATATGAACATGGTAAATTAATTAGACATATTTTTAGAGGTTTTCTTTTGTAGCTTAATTCTGTAAACTTGTTTCTTCTTTGATGGGCTCCCATCTAAATTTATCTTAGTTTCACATTTTGGGATACCAAAGCTGGATGACACTTGAGATATTGCCCTCCGCCCACTTTCACCCTTCGAACCCGACGTCCCGTTATTATTTTAGATGTCTCAACGCTGCAGTTATAACTTTATTTCTATCGGAAGTTCGTCTATGTAAACAAAAATAATCATTAAAATTATAATTTTACGTGTTATATACAATTCCTAAAGCTTAATTTTAAATTAAAAATTGTTGACTTTATTTCCTGATAATTCTAACTTTGTAAATGTTCCTTGCTTCTCCGATGCTACTTCGGTGTGGCGTATACTAAGAAGCTTTAAAGACCGTTCTGAATTATCCGGAGAATGTTAAAATGGTAAATACCAATCTTACCTTCTCACAAAGTGAATGTGGTTTTAGCATCCTGCAGTCCACTTTCCTTATAATTTAATCTTATCCGCATCAGGGTAAACAAGCTGACGAATCATAGAGAAGGTAAGATTTGGTATGTTGTCACCGTATCTCTGAATAACTAGGTAAATCTAAATATCCAACAGAGACATTTCTGCTGAATGGAAGTATTTTTAGGCAGGTTCTAGGCAATTTCTAAAATAAAAGTGTCATCTTAGTTCAAGTTGTAAAGTGGGGACACAGGAATTCAATTTTATACAAAAGTAATTAATTTTAAATAATGTAAAGTGAATAAGTAAAAAAGTAACTGTTGCGATAAAAATCCGTAACTTTTAAGGAATTTGTAAATATAACAGGAAAATGTGACATGAGTTTTATAATGAGTATAAAATACTAAAAAATATTTAATAATTCATAATTATATTTCAAATATCATGAAAACATTGCTAACTTGTTCACATACATAATAGTAAACACTATCAGAAATGATCAAAATTGGTTAACGAAAACAAATGATTTTACTGAGACCATAAGGCGTAGATTGTGCAAGGTCCACATTAATTATTTTTATTCCATGCTTACGCAATGCAAATATATAATTATATAATTTGATTAAAATCTTATAATTGTTATCAGTCATAATAAAAAGCTTAAACTATTATTTCGTTAATATTAACCAGCCAGTAATTTAACCTTGGAATTAGTCATCGTTGTAGATCTACTTCTAATCTACCCCTAGTAGGAATGGGATCGACAGTTAAAAAATTATTGTTATTTTAATGTGACATGCGAGATTTCAGTCACAGCTCCCAAAGAATGCTATAGCGCAAAGTTTGAACTGCTTTTTTTTCAAAGGAATGACCTTTAAA